>NDGN011475313.1:0-22856 GCA_002564285.1 Tympanoctomys barrerae
TTCATTATTACTTCTTCAATGGTACTGAAGAAGTTCATGTAAGTTAAACTGATTTCTAAGTGTGTATTATACTATCCAGTAAATACTTCAAAATAAAAACTCCATACATTTATGAGTATGTAGTTATATGAGTTGGTTATAGCTATTGGAATGTTATAAAAATCTGTCTGAAAAAAATAAAAAGTATGTAGAAGGCAACAGGAAAACAAAAGTGTGTAAGTTAATAGAATATTAAACTGGGCAGGCTAGAGACTATTGTTTTTGGTAACTAGGCTTATGTAATTTTACAATAGGTCCAACTTTTATAAAAATAAAAAACTAGGTAAGAGAATAAAAATATAAGTTAAAAAGAGAATAATAAATCAACGTTAAAAAAATTAACTTTACCTGATCATCATTTTCATCTGAAAAGGTTATTGATGTAAGTTTGTAGTTATTCTTCAACAAAAATTCATTGACTAAGAAGTTTAGAGCTCTCTTTTCAAGAGGTTTGATTGGCTCCTGGAAGCAAAATAGAAAGACAAATAGAAAACTATAATTTTTCACTTTCAGTGTTTGGCCTGTGACTTTTCTATGTAGAAATACTTCTTAGATTTGTTTTTTTACCCACCTGAATTTCAGGACTTGATTTGTAATTTTTTCGTTCCTGTAAAGGAACTTCATGTTCTGATGGAAGAAAGTACAGACAGTGTTTTACTATTTTACATTTAAAAATATCCCAGCTACTTCTACATTGACAAAGTAGAAAAAGGTCTCAAAAAAGTTTTATGTACACCACCTGCAGCCTTTGTCAGGTTGGCTCGGAGGGCCTGAATGGTCTCCTTGGCTTTCCGTAGTTCAAACTCCAGGACTGGACAGGGATTTGGAATAAACACATATAGGCATCCAACCAAGAAAAGGGAAACAAAAATAAAAAAATAAAAAGCAAAGATGGGTATGAAAAAAAATACAATTTGTATTGAAAACAGAAAGCATGCAATCTTTATGAAACTTGTGAACGCATGCAGCAGAGTTGATTTGCAAGCAAACTGGTGAATGTTTTCCATAGATTTAGTAGAATCCAGGGGAATATTATCAAATGTTCTAGCTGTCTGACAAGGAATAGCTCTATTTAAAAAAAAAGATCTATGGCATATTTTCATGTGGGTAAATAAAAATATTAGTAATCTGTATACTTGTTTCACTTAGTAAGAAAATGTAATGAGATGTTTTCAGGAGACATAATTTTGGAGGAAAGGTAAAAATTAGGTGAAGTGCAAGGAAAATAGTTTTTAAAAACTCCAGCATTTTAAAAGTTATTGTTAAATGCACTGTCTAGAATAATGTCATAAGCCAATATACAGACATGCTAGTGAATAGATTCTTTTATAAGATGCGGAACAGATATGGTTTAAATATTTAATAAATGTTGAGAAACTTACAAATTTTTCTATAAATAAGCATGTTTTTTAAAAACAGGTCAAACATATCCCAATGCCAAAAATAAACAGCCATGGGCTTTTAGTTTTCATTTAAAGTCAAAGACTAGAAGAACAGCAAGTTTCTAAAGCAAATGATTATGTACATTTCAATAATTTCTAAAATGACTGGATATAGTTATCCAAGGACACTAAATAAAATTACATTTCAAAGGTTCCAAAAAATCCTTCAAATAGATTTGTTCAGGTTGACAGAGATAATGAAACTCAAAGACTTCTATTACTGTATATTGATTATAAGAGAAATAGGAATACTAGGTAAACTTGTTTTATTAAACTTTTTTTTTTTCTCCAAATGCCTTCAGGGCAGGTTTGACTGGCTTGTGGTGTGGGGATTGAACCACAGCAACCAGAGCCTGACTGCTTTGTTGAAGCAGCCACTTAAAGAACTGAGCTAAGGGGCAGGCCCCCTATTAAACTTTTTAAGATGTTTCATCATAAGTAATATTTAATCACACGTGTCTTCACGAAATTTTTCTTAAAGTTCATAATATGATGCTAATGAACAAATTTATACTTAGAAGATATTTCTGCTTAATAAAACTGGTAAAATTAAGGACTCTGTCATAAAAGGATATTAATAAATATGATAGTTACATACTTCTGCATAAAAGCTAGGAAATTTAAGAATTCACCTTAAAGATGAATTTTTTTGTAACTGATTCACAAGAGAAAAAAATGTCATACAAGTTGTTAATCAGAGACTATAAAAAATATGGAAAAATTAGGATTCACTCAGTTTGCATATATTCAGTAAAAACTTGAAGATATAGTTGAATCACATGTAGTACATGATGGGCAATTATTTTGATGCACAGAATTTTACTGCAGCAACATGGAAGCACAACAAAAAATCAGATGACATTGTATGATACTACATGTTATTTAGTAGTCAGCAATGCTGATCTGCAAATGTTTCTGTGCAACAAAGTTAAAACATTTTCTTTAACTAACATTTCCAGAATGAATTTATGTTAAATAAAACCATGCATAGCAATAGATTCACAAGGCATATTGGTGTTTTGTTTTTTTTTAAGTGAGGGTAATTGATTTTTGACGTTAAAGTATCTAATTTTACCTCCAATATATACATGTGAAATGTTAAATATATATGTATGTATATTATATACATATATATTTGCTTTCAGTATCACTTAAAATGTACTAAGATGAATTACAGAAAAATTGCAGATCAGACATGCCCTACATGAAAGTTATAGAAATATGAAAGGGGTATAGAAAAACTGGTTGAAACACAAACTGAGAAAAACTCAAAATTAAATTGGTGAAAGTTTAGGTGACCAAGAGCAAAACACTGAATGATTAAGGCACAGAAAGCCAGAAAAACCCATGTCAGACGGCAAGAATTTATATTTTTATGCGTATCTACATATATGTTGCCAAATGTCATTAGAAGTTACCAGTACTGTGAAAAAGATAGTACCTACTAAAATGAATTCACTCTGCTGCATGTTTCTTAGTATACAATACAGACTTTAGAAGACAAAGGTGCATTTTTTTAAACTATTGCACATCTCTAAAAAAACCACCACAGTATAATCAAGTAATTATGTAACTTTCACAAAAATGTTCTTCAAAGCAATGCTAATATTTACATGTATATGTATTTGTCTTTTTATTAAGATGTTAAAGATCAAAATTATCTTGCAAAGCTATATATCATAAAAAAGCTATTTATCACACAGAATAATTTCTAAATATTTTCAAATACTAGAATTTTCTACAAAAATTTTGTTTGAGAATATATGTGTTTATAAAACACGCTATAGGAACAGGCAACTATCCTGTTCAACTTATGCCTAACCCTGTTGAACACTCTTACTGAACGAAAGCAGTAACTGGACATATGTACCCTTATAGTAACAATGCACACTATAATTTCCCAAAATATAATTTAATGATCAAGCCAGGAAAAACAGCATCAAAATAGTTGAAACAGTTACTTCCCAATCTGTGTTTATAAAACTGGTAGCCTATCAGTGGTACATGAATGCTTAAAGGTATTCATTCTTTCACTACTAAAAATATATACAATTATGTAGAAATAACAAAGGTGAAGTTTTAAGTATCAAAGGAGAAGTAATACGTTGTGGACCTATCTAAAATTATCACTAATTGTACCTTGAAATACTTGTTAAGCTTAGTTTGAAATACTTGTTAAGCTTAGTTTATTTTGGCATGAAAACTCAAAATCCTACAGCATTTGGAATATCCTTCCTGTCATACTAATCTGAGTTATATATTGTTTCATTTCCATTTCAGTTCACCATTCAAGAGTTAAAATCAATAGGTGTGAGTTAGGATAACACCACTTCACACTGCCTCTTCACAGTAGATATCCAGTTGTCTTCTTTCAGGTCAGAATTTTCTCCTCTTAATATAAGATGACTCAAGGTAACTCTTCTTAATGTTTATATTTTAGTACCCTAAGACCAGTTCTAAGAAAAGAATTCTCCTTTCAATCTTAAGATTATACATTAGAATAAAAAATCATTTCTAGAACACCAAAGTCCTGGACAGTATCACTACGACCTCTACTGGACTTAAGAGAATTTTCTCTGCCTGTCCTTAACATAGGAAGTAAGTAGTCTTGTTAGACTTGACTTACAGAGGATAAGCAAATCAAAGCAAGATGTACGCTCCACAATTTATAGATATCTCTTTTTCTATATTTATCTTAGTAGAAGAAAAGCACCCTCTTCCAATAACCTTTACTTTTTAAAATTATAATGGCCATATATTTTTAATTTTTTTATTTTTATTAGTTCATATTTATAGTACACACCGATTACATTCATTGTGGGGAATTAGTACACAGCCTTTAAAGAAACAAATTCTTTTGGTTATTGTTCTTCCTGCTCAGATTCCTTTGTCACTTGTCACAGAGTTGTTATTTCTCAGTGTTGCCCTTACCCTTTTATCTTTGCACTTTACCTAATCGCTGCAATGATACTCATTACTGTGGCTATATTTATCACAAGTACTTTAACATTCAGAAATCGTTAAATCCTCAAGTACAAACCTACCTAATTATCTTCTCGAGATACTCACTTGAATGTCTCCTGTGCTCTGAATTTTATCCTATCTATACGAATTCCTTCACCTTTTTATCCAGTCTGGTCTTCATCCTGGAATTTCCTCCATTAATGTCATCACTACCTACCAGGCTGGTCAAATAAGAAGCCTGGAGATTACTCTGTATTTATCCCCTCTCTTTACTCTCCTATGCCCTAAATGTTAAAACCATTTGATTCTAAGCCTTTAAGAACTCGAACCATTCACTTCACCTGACTCTATTGCCTGAGTACAGATTTACGTTATCAGATAAACTATTTTAATAACCTACAATTGTATTAAAGGCTCTTAAAAATCCTGCAGAAAAACTATAATTTTCTAAACTTAATCATAAAAATTATCGTTTTGTGCCTCCCCTCACTTTTGTTTCTTTCTTTTTCTGTGCGCCTCCCCCACACCCCAATGCCAGGCATTGGACTCAGGACCTTGTGCTTGCCAGGCACTTATGCCGCTGAGCTATCTCCCCAACCCTGTGGTTTGTTTTTGTTTTTTGAGATGGGGTCTTCCATGTAGTTCAGGCTGACTTTAAGTTCACTATGTAGCCAAGGTTGGTCTCAATTAACTGCCTATCTCAAGCTCCTGAGTACTAGGATTACAGAAAGGTGCTACCACGTCTGGCTATGGTTTTTCCCTTTGAAACTAACATTGCCATAAAATATATGTAGGAAATGTAAATCTAAAGAAAAAAAACCCAATATACAAAAATCTTAATGATCGTATAATCACTATTATTTTCACCTTAGATATAACTACCCACCACATTTTTAAAATTTCCTCTCTGAGCCTATATTAATTTTATGATAACAAATCAGATGAGTCTCTTTTCAAAATGCTATCTTCAGCCTTGTCAGAGTACATCTTACTTTCAATGATGCAAAATTGTAAGATTTCGATGTGGCTCAAAATAAGAACATCAAAAGTATTGGTAATAGGGCCAGCCAAACTACTCAGCGGATTAAAGCACCTGTTTAGGCAGACGCAAGGACTGGGAGTTCAATCCCTTGGCCTGCCCTAAGGGTCCTGCACCCAGAGCGCGCTGAGAGGTGAATGAAACTGGGTTGGTGGTGAGCACTTGTAATCCTAGAGGGGATTGTAAACAGGAGGATCACTATGAGTCTGATCTAGAGTGAGACCCTGTAGACCTTGTAGACACTGTACTAAACACAATATATATATATATATATGAAAAACTACTGGTAATAAGAAGGTAAATAGAGTAACTGTACCCAAAGGGAAATACACTTAAAAATAATCACAAAGCACGTTTTAGTCCGGATTTATAGCTTTCAAATCTGTTTAGATTCAATGGTCACTTCTACAGTACTTTGGTGTACAGTATCTGTGAAATGAAATCATTATAACTACTTTTGTGATATCTGCACTTTATATTTGCATTAGTGTATTATGCTGATTTTTAAAACCTATATGTACACGATTTTCTCTGTAAATGTTAGTGTGTGCAGCAGAACACACCAGCGCATAACAATGCTGTCTGCAAGCCAGTGGAGCAGCCTCATGGAGTCACCTGGAGTGCTGCAGCTGCCACTGTGTTGTTTTCCCAAAATTACAACCAACTTGGAAAAATTAAAGCAAAATGGTGTTAAAAAAAAAAAAATCACAAAAAAGCTGTATATGAAGGTGTCAGGCTACTCACTACCTAACAAATGAAAAGGTACTAATGATACCTCTTACCCAGGGGACAGAAGCAGATTACTCTACAGGCAAAAAAACCTGAATATTATTTAAGAATGTTTACTGGATCACATAGGCACTATAAAGGCTTCATTACTGATTGTTACTCTTAGAACAGCATAATATCTGGAATACTAGGTAAATTATTTCCTTAGTTGTCATATGTGATAGTTTTAATATTAAGTGATCTTATCAGCATTCAGAAGTATCTTTTCCTACAATTTGCAAGGCATAGTTTTTAAGTTTTCTACATACCAGCAGAGTTAAGGTATGAAGCACAGAAATTATACAGCAACATAGAGCTACAAAAACAAAATTAGGGACACTGATGCTAAAAGATGGATCTTGTGAAGCTGAAAAATCTAGGTGATTCTAAAAGTAACAAGGTTCTTGTCACTACTTCCATAGGACTGAATTATGGATACAGGCATGTTTTAGAACCAATGCCTTATGGGGAGAAAGTTCATTTCTTATTTTATTTTAAGGTAGTGTGTAATAGTGTACCTAACATATAATGGATGCTCAAAATACATAACAATAATGTCAATGCCAATATTTAGGACATGAATGTCTCATTATCTTCAAGAAGGTGTAGACCTTTTAATAAAGGAATAAAAATACAGTTAAGCTTATTTGATTTGCTGTCTGTTACTATTTAAGTCATCTTTGTGGAAATGTAGTATCTATTTTATAAATATCAACAGCTGATTAAAAACTGAAGAAAAAAAACCAAACCCTACATTTGCCTGGTAATGACTGCCTGTGTTATCATAATCTTATGGAATATTTGTGTTATCCATACTTTCAATCCAAACTGTCACAGCAAATAAATTTATTTTTTTCTTTCTTGGATGCTTCTTCATCATTTTTGAGGTTTATGTATGATCCAATGACAGAATAGGACCTTTCATAAATTATTGCTTTTTTAATAAGTTGTTAAAGGAAGCTTTTTTATTTTGCCAACGCAAGTGTCATCCACATATTCAAACATCTAGTTTGATAGCAAGTTATACAGCACAAGATCTTTAAAAGACTGAAAACTATTCTCTTGGGATAACATCAATTTTTCCATTTCTAAAGAAGATGCAATCATTTATTTATATGAGGTAGTATAATAAAAAATTACTTATTTCTCCAAACTTAGAATTATAGTATATTCTTTAGATTAAAATATAGGGTTCAAAACTATAACATATTTAATATATTTTACTCTTAGTTGTGCAAGTATGTGGGCTACCCGATATACTCCTCCTTATTCTTTATCTATCAGAAGTTATTTAGATATAAGATTATTACTCATTTTACTAAAAGTTCTAAGTTTTCAAAAAAAAAAAATGAAAATGTTATACACACGGCAAATTTGGTCAGAGGTATTCTGTTTTCTTTTTCTTGTTTCTGCCTGTAGTACCATAAATAGACTATTCTAAATGTACAAATCTAAGCTAAACATTTCGTTTTTACATCAATGTCTTCTCCTAATTAGAACTAATAAGATAAATGAGAATGATGAACCCTTTCAGTTTGATTCAACCTAAAACCTAAATTTTCTAATGAAAATTAAAAGGAATATAATTATGTGACCAATTTCCAGATAAGAATTTTTTCTAATAAATAACCATATACACAATAAAACATATAAAACTTGATCTACTTAACCACCGCTACATAAATTAAAACATGCTTAATAATATAACAAAAATACTTAATAATTATATAACAATGTTATTTGATATGTGATATAACTGATAGGATAAATTAACCTTAAATTAGACAAATAACATGATATTTAGATATTACTGATGTGATTTGTTGGGTAGATACAGTTGTCACTTAATGATGATAACAATCAAGCTGGCATTTGATATAGGAAAACACAATAAACTCTCCCAGTAGTGTCTCCATTAGAGTGGTATTGTTTACAGTGCTGAGCTATTGTAGTACTTTTGCTAAATAAGGCAATCAAACCACATTTTTCTAACTCATAACATTGTCTGAGAATTTAAAATATTTAATTATCTTTAGTCTTTGGCAAGGAATAAAAATAACATCACTTTTAATTAGGTCAAACCTAATTCTTCACGGCAAGGGATAACATACTATAGTCAATTTTGGGCTCTGTGGGTAGGCTATCTAAATTTGACTCCTAGTTCTTTTCTTCTTCTTCTTCTTCTTTTTTTGTATGTTAGGGAAGGGTCTACAGGGTGTTTCAGGGTCTCATCACTAAATTGGACTCATAGTGATCAGGCTATTTACAGCCTCCTAAGAGGTGGGATCATAGGCGCATGCCACCATGCCCAGTCTCAATTGCTATGTCAGAGTGCCCTGGGGGCGGAGCCAACACAGCAGGCCCTTGGATCGAACCCCTGGACTCTGCACCTGCTTGTAGGAGCTTTAATCCGCTGAGCTATTTGGTCAGCCCCATTGTCCTACTTTTGATTCTGAGGCTGTACATAATTTCTCTGAAAGGCTGTTTCCTGGCAAGTACAGGTGATAATAATGCTGTCATTCAATTAAGTAATCAACATTAGAGGGTTTAGAATAAGGCATATGAAGTGTCATAATGGACATGACATTTGGTAAGGTTTAAGAAACTTGTTCCTGGGGCCCGGAAAATGGCTCAGTGGAGTAAGTGCTTCCCTGTCAAGCACAAGGGCCTGAGTTCAATCCCCGAAAAAAAAAAAAAAAGACAAAAAAACCCCCCAGAAACTTTAAATTCAAATCTAGAGTTTGTTGCTCATATAAAAATTTGAAATAATGTCTAACAATAAATTACTAATAAATCATATATTCATAATGAGAGTGTTCTGTACTTGTAATTAAATAAGCCACAACTCATAATTATGGACATAGCTCACAACAGATTAATAAAAAATAATTTTAAGATATCTATACACATTTTCTCCCCAATAAAACTAAATTTCTTGGAACACTAAATATGACCTTTTTTCTCCTAACTATTCTCAAACTACTTAAATTAACTCTTGTTTTCATTACTTTAAAAAGAAAGCTTTTACTATAAAATAGTACAAAAATCTAATAGCAAATTGTTGTCTGTGGCTTTTCTTATAAACTCCTTTTACTGTGTGTGTATGTGTGGTGCTGTGGGTCACTTCATTCTTTTTCAAGGCATGTTCATACCTTGGCTTCTGTACATAAATTATTCCACATTACTCCTTTTACTTTCCATTTCTTTCTCTGACCAGTGTTGAATTTTCTTTATGGTCAGGGAATTTTGAAGCTATTCAAAACTTGGTCCAAGGGCCAGCCAAATAGCTCAGCAGATAAAGCGCCTGCAAGCAGGCACAGGGGCTAGGGGCTGGATCCTGGGCCTGCTGTGCTGGCCCCCGCTTGTAATCTCAGCTCTTGGAAGGCTGTAAATAGGCGGATCACTATGAGTCTGATCTAGTAGTGAGACCCTGAACACCCTGTAGACCCTTCTCTAAAAAAGAAAAGAAAGAAAGAAAGAAATTATACCAGTAAACAAAAGAAAAAAAATTCAATAGAATAGAATGTATATTACGGACATTTTCTGACCTTCTATTGCCTTCTGAGTTCATATGGCACACCTCTTCTTTCAGGTGTGGCAACATTCCAATGGAGCTTAAAAGATCTAAGTAATATCTATTCCTCTAGTCTATCTCCAGGCCAAAGTCCTAAAAACTAAAATTCCTGGAACACAATCAAGAATGACTTCAAGGGAGGAAGTCATAGCCTAGAGGTACCAGATGTTTACACTGAAGGTACCAAGGCATCTATGCTGGCAAATTCCAGGGTGAACCCCACTCTCACTGTCTGATCTGGTATAGGGAGAACACAGGGTACAAACTGGCCCTCTGAAGTCGGTAGTATGTAGAAGGCAGGACAGGTAGGGAAGAAGGGATGAGAAGGGGAAGGAGAATGGAATGAGCAGCCAAAAAATTTGAAAGGATGTTTCCTTCTTACTGGAATGGGCAAAGTCCATAAGCACCTCGCTACATCAAACATTAACACTATTTTCTTTTTTTTTAAATTGTATTTCTTGATTTATTTGGTACAGGGTCTTGCTACACAGCTTGGACTTATAGTGATCGTCCTGTGTCTGCCTTCCCAGTGCTGGGATTACAGGTGGGTGTGCTATGCCACTGTGCTAGTGTCCCAGGGCCAGTGTGGCATGCGGTACCAGGGATTGAATCCAGGTCCTTGTGCTTGCCAGGCAGGTGCTTAGGCAGAGCTATCACCGTAGCCCCAAACATTAACACTATTTTCTTTTTGTTTCTTTTTTTGCAGTACTGGGGACTGAACTCAGGACCTTGACAAGCACTTATTCTACTGAGCTATCTCCCTGGCCAAGGATTCTTTGTTTTTTTTGGTATTTAGTAGAGGGTCTATAGGGTCTACAGGGTCTCACTATATAGATTGGACTTACAGTGATTCTCCTGCTTTCGGACTTCCAAGCACTGTGATTACATGCATGTACCATCACGCCCAGTTTGAATCGCAGTCTCAGCACACCCCATGCGCCGGGCCAGCATGACCGGCCAGGGATTGGATCAAACCCCTGCTGCTCTGCTCTGCCTAAGTAGGTGCTTTAGACTGCTAAGCTATCTGGCCAGCCCTAACTATTTTCTGTATCACAGGAAAGTTAGAAAAGAGAAACATGTGGGCAGTACCAAGGGAACTCCAGGCAGTTTTACTCACGCTACAGAATGGAACTACTGGATCAGGGATGTAGCTCAGCAGTACAGTGCCTGCCTTGCAAGTATAAGGCCCTAAGTTCGATTACTAATACAAAAAGAAAAAAACAAAACATACAAACCCAATAGAATGAAACTATTTTAACCAGTTTTTAACAATAAAGATATGATGATACACATACCTGAAAATCATCCCTGGTTTGGAAGACAAAAAAAAAAAAAAAGCTGATGTCTAACTAACTTTGTACAACAAAGTTGTAACAGCTAACTTAAACCTGTTTTATAACTGTTTTGACTGCTAGCTACATGTGAACTCAGCAAATTGCAGTTACACACACAGAAATCTAGCAAGTCTTCACTGGAATGGGGAGTTATTACTACAAGTACCTCAAACTTACAATACTTTAGTAAGTAATAACACAACTTTATATAATAACTATATATGTTACATTATCATACCATAGTGTAGAAAATGAAAATTTCTTAAACCATCTTGTTATTTCTAGAAAGTCAAATAATCCAAGTCTCACTTCATAATCTTACCTGCCACTTTCTCATCAGTTTCCCTGTTACCATCATCTGAATATCTTGCAAAGTCTAAAGAATCAAGAGTACTGATGCTGCCAGCTCGAACTATAACAAAGACAAAAATAAAAATAGTACAATTGAATAAGCGGAATTTAATTTTCTTTAAATGATTAGAATTCAAGTATCTATCAATATTTCCAGTTAACAAAACCATTAATCTAAGTTCTAGGATCTATTAAAAAAAGGTAAAGATGCTCAGATTAAGTCACTTTATAGTAACCAAGTTTCCCTCCCAAATCTCTGGCTGACTGCCACATAATCCACACACAAGGAAGACAGCAAAAAGCCTAGAGTAAGACTTTTTGCAGATTTAGTTTGAATATAATAATTATATAATAAAAAGAAACCAATCTGAAAAAAAATCCTCTGGTCTTTACAACTTAAGATACATATTGTCTATCATACAATATAAAATTACTTGATACACCAAAAAAAATCAATAAAATGTGATCCAGTGTCAAGAGAAAACAATTAGGACTAATACCAAGATAAACTACATATACCCAGATACACAGTAGACTAAGATTTTATTTATTCATTTTTGTTTTTTAATTTTTCGTACTTAGGACAGGGTCTACAGGGTCTCACCACATAGATCAGACTAGTAATGATTCTTCTTCTTAGAGCCCCCCAAGTGCTGAGCTTACAGGTGGGAGCCACCATGCTCAGTCTCAATCGCTATTTCAGAACATCTGGGGGCGGGGCCAGCAAGGCAAACTGGGATCCAATCCCAGCCTCTGCGCTCTGCCTAAGCAGGTATTTTAGTCTGCTGAGCTATCAGGCTGGCCCTTTTAGACTAAGATTTTAAAACAGGTATTATAACTATATTGTGAAATGCATGTAAAGAGTGTGAGTTAAGAGAGAAAAATCTTAGCAGAAAAGTATAGGGCATAAAAAACACCAACAGAAATTTTAGAACTAAGAACTAAATACCTAAAATTAAAAATCTATTTATAGTCAAGTAAAGGAATAAAGATGGTGGAAAGAATTACCATGTAGATAAATATAAATCATTTAATCTGAAGATTAAAAAGTATAAAGAGGTTGAAAAGAAGATTAACAGAGCCATAGGATTTTGCAGTATAGTAAAGAACAATATGTAGAAACTAAAATTGGGCTGAGGATATGTAACTCTGTGACACAGTGCTTGTGTAGCAGACATAATGTCCTGAGTTTGATTCCTGATACTAAAAGAAGAGAAAAAGAAATTGGAGTCAACAATAGGTGAGACAAGAGGTGGGGATAATGACAGTAGAATCTTAGGCATATTATAATCAAACTGTTGAAAACCAAATATGAATAAAGAATACTAAAAGCAGATCAAGGAAAACAAAACATTCATATAGGAGAATAATGATTAAGACAACTATTAATTCTTATTTTAAGAAATCAATGAATATAAAGCCATCCAGTTTACAAAGTAAACTATTGTTTACAGAAAATCAGATTATACAATATCAATTAACATTTCAAAAATAAAGCTAAGAAAACAATTTTATTTCCAATAATATCAAAAGAATAAAACAATTTTCTTTTCTTTTTTGACAGGGTATCACTATGCAGTTCACCAGTTGGCTCACGTTTGTAGCCCCCAGATTCATCTCGAATTGACAGAGACCCTCCTGGGTCAACCTCCCAAGTACTGGGATTAGAGGTGTGTGTCACTAAACCTAGTTCTGGGACCGCACAGTGGGCTGCATGGCATATGGAATGGGGTATTGAACTCGGGTCCTTGTGCTTGCCAGGTAGGTGCTTATGCCTCTGAGCTATCTCTCCGCCCCCAACACTTAATAAAATAAACTCAATTCTCCAAAGGTTTTGATATATTAAATTCTTGTTTTGTCATATTATAAAGTTTATAAGTGTAACTTTCATATCTTTGACATTGTAATTTTTCTGATGTCTGTTTTGATACTCTTATCAGATTGGGTTTTAGAATAAATTTTTATGATAAACCAGTTTCATTAAATGTATTATTCAGGAAAAACAATAACAAAAATGTAAAACTTAAGACAATGATAATTGTAAAACATTATTAAAAGAAATTAAAGACGATCTTGGAATTAGAAAGTGGTAATGGAATGGGGAGATAGCTTGGCAGTCTAAATGCCTCCCTGGCAAGTGCAAGGACCAGGATTCGATCCCTAGTACCACATGCTGAACTGGCCCCACACTGCATGTGCTACTGACACCAAGCGCAGTGGTGCAGGGCTGTAATCTCAGCACTAGGGAGGCTGTGACAAGAAGATCACTACGAGTCAGAGCTGCATAGTGAAACCCTGCATCAAATCAATCAATCAGACAATCTATCTTTTAAAAAAGTGGTAATAGTTGCACAATTTTGTAAATATACTAAAAACGATCAAATTGTATACTTCAATAAAATACAAATGTAGGCAAGAATATAGGGAATTTGCAATCTTCACATCAAGACGGTGAGGATGTAAAAGTACAGTAAAGTTGGAAATCAGTTTGGCAGTTCCTCAAAAGGCTCAGGCTACTATAGGACCTGTGAATTGCACTTACACACAAAATCTTGTACATGATTGTTTACAACAACATTACTCACACTGGCAAAAATGTAGAAAGAACCAAGTGTCTGTCTACTGACAAGAGAACTAAAATGTATTATTCATCTATTCAATGGGATGTTATCAACAAAATGTGACAGTAATAATACACGTTATAAAAATTTCAGTCACAAAAGAATTGCATGTTGTATAATTGTCACGTATTTAAATGCAGAGAGAGTGAACCTATAGGCCTACAAAACAGGTTAGACATTTCCTAGGGCCCGGGTGTAGAGATACATGTGGCGTCTGCACGATAAAAGACTTGTTTCTGAGGTAATGATTTTGGTCCCTGAAAGTAGATTCAAGTGATAGCTGTACATTGTGTAAATATAATTAAAAAAACATGGAATCACACACTTTAAATGGGTGAATTATTCTTTTTTTTTGGTCAGGATGTGTTTGCAGTGTATATTCCTCATGGGCAGATGCTACATGTAAATAAAACATTTTAAATCTTTTTTTTCATCTTAAATCATGGTTTCCTTCCTCCCTTCCTCCATCTTTTGGTCACCTTTCCTTTTGTAAGTGATTCATTTCCTATTATCTTTCATTTTGCTCTTTACTTACATCTTGGCATGGAACCCAAAATATAAATAGGTGAATTTTAAGAAATTTAAATTTTATCTCAGCAAAGCTATCAATTTTTTTTTAAAGGAAGAAATATCTTGACAGTGAAGAAAGTAAAAAATGTAACCCAAATTATATACATAGGCATCTCAAAAATTCACATTAAATGTTTTGAACTCAGGATTAGTATTACGTTAAAAAATAAATACAAAAAACTGATTCTGCATATACAATAACATCAGTGAATCTCAAATGCTTTCTGCTAAATGAAAGAAGCCTTACACAAGAAAATTCTTATATAAGAAAATCTACAATATAAATTGATTTATATGGAGTTTTTAGAATAAGTAACATATGAGAAAAAGTCTTAATAATGGTTCTTATGGCAAAAGGCTGAAAGAGATGGAAATTGGTAGGGAAGGGGTATGGAACTTTTTGTGATGTGGCTATATTTTACATATTATTAAGATTTACCTCAAAAGAGAAATACTGATTTCTAACTAATGACATGTATGATAAAATATCCTGATACTTTCAACTCCATCTGAAAAGTATAAGAAATGAGACTGTCAGGTAGACAGAGTGAGAGGAACAGATAGGAGACAAAGTAAGTATATAGTAAACTATTAATTGTAGAATTGAGGTTGGTAGCTATATAAATGTAAGATCCAACTTTTCTTAAAATTTTGAACTTTTCATAAAATATTACAAAAATAAATCTTGGATGTTAAAAGGGGTAAAATGAACTAAATGATCAGAAACCATTAATCATAAAAGTCGCAATACTAAAAATCAGCTATTATTTGTATTCTCTGAAACACAGTTTTATGTTTTCCCATGTGAAGTTGAATCAGAGCTAGACAATGAGTTACTGAAAAACAAATAAACAAATGCATGTCACAATATAGTGGATAAACCTTATGAGGATTTTTAAGTCATAGGTCTTTTAAACAGGTAAATATATAAAATATTAAGCTGGAATAATTACTGAGCAAGAAAATTATCTGCCTGGCAAATGACCAGTGTGATACATTATAAGATGAAGTTCCTTAGTTGTAACATATAGTACTTTATTATTTCAAATCTAAAAAATTAACTACTTTTCTTCAATGTTTTATATTAGATCACAAATTATTTTTTTCCTTCAATTATAAAACATACTATAACAAAAAAGTACCGACATAGAAAAGACAGATCATTTGAATCCCAATAAAGCTGGGGATAAGGTAATTATATCATTAAATTTTTGTCTAAATTTCTAATCTCTTTTGAACTCTTCATATGAAGTATGTATAGGCATTTTGTGAAAAATAGAATGAAATTTATCTTGTTTTCTAAAAAGTGAAGCTTATATAAGTTTTTTGATATATTATGAAAGCTATTGTTATATATTGCTAAATTGCTTTTCAACAAATACACCCAGCAATATGAATTCCACCAGGAATATAAAAGAACATTTGTCAATGTTAGGTATTCAATCTTAACTAATTTAGCATACTACAAAATACTTTATTTATCTTTGACTCATAGTGAGTATTAGTATCTTTGAGAAATATTCTGGCTACCTTCTTTTTTTATTTATATGAATGAATTTTCTATTCACATCCTATCTTCATGTATGGGGTATTTTCCTGACATATTAGTTGATCTGGCCATTACTGCCCTAACCATAAAGTCCACTTGAGTATAATATTCTGTTGTATGTCACATGTTTTGGTTTCTCATTAGCTATTCTTATGTCTCCAACCTGCATATGAAAACATGTATATTCAACACAATAAGCTTTTATCAACCAATATTCTACTGTTGTGACCAAAAAAATTGGTTCATTCTTTTTTTTTTTTTGCAGTGCTGGGGATTGAACTCAGGACCCTGCGCTTGCCAGGCAAGTGCTTATTTTACTGAGCCATCTTCCCGGCCCCATAGTTTTATTCTTAACTTTACTGGAATGATAAGAATGATGTTGGCTATTGATTTCAGATAAAATTTTTATAAGTACATATCTACTGATAGTTTATTAATTCTTTAACTTTCTCATATTTTAAGTTATACATCTATGCCAACATTAGTGCCTCTATGGTCATGATATATTTTTCTTCCATTAAATTGTTTTTTTTTTTTCATTTTTAAAATATGCATCTATATAATACAGAGGTTCTTTGAGAAGGGCAAATATCCCATTTAATTTTCAACTTGTTCTTATTATGGCCACTGAAAAATATGTCCAAAAAATTTTTTTCTAGGTCTACAACTTTCTAAGAAAAACCCTCTGATCTTTTAAGGTAAGTATAATATAAAAAATCAATCTCAATGTATTAAAATCCATCTTTTCAGGAGAATGTTAATTTTATCTCTAAACTAAACTGTAACATTCTGTAAGCAAAATGTATTTGGACTTTAAGACAATTAAGTAGGTTATATATAGCTCCAGGGAAATAAGCTTCTGTAGATTCTGCCACAATTCTTATCCAGGAAAAGCAAATACCTTCTATCTTTCAAATGTTCTAATATACAAAGATGAAAAGTTTAGAAAAGTACTAAATAGGTATGGTAGCACACACCTTAAGTCCCAGTTAGGAAGCTGAGGCATAAGGAACCCTTGAACCCAGTAGTTCAAGACCAGTGTGGGCAACACAGTGAGATCTCATCTTAAAAGACAAAAAGCAATCATCAAGCAAGCTACCATTTACGAATATGAAGTACAGTTTTTTTTTTTTTTTTTTTTTTTTTTTTGGGAGGGGTACCGGAGATTGAACTCAGGACCTTGCACTTGCCAGGCAAGCACTTATTCCCCTGAGCTGACTCCCTGAGCCCTAAGTACAGTATTTTTAATTACAAAGCACTAATACCAGCATGCTTGTTGTGTAACTTCTTAGTAATTCACTTTACAGCTCAGAAACTAATAACTATGAATTTTCATCATAGTTGTCAAGCTAGTAAAACCTGTTCATTACTTTATGAAGTTTGAGAACTAAATCCATTATAAGCAAGGTGACCACATGATATGCACAATAGCTTTATAAATCACATATTAAAGTAGCTCTATTAATATTTATATTTAATATTTTACTACTGGCTATAAATGCACACTTACAACAGTTTTAAAAACTAGTCCTAGATCCCTAAAAAGATACCCTGTAGAAATAATACAGTACTGTAAGAATTAAATACAAAGAAACTGACTAGCTGCTGACTGATAAAGAATATCAGTTATTCAATTAATTTTGTGTGTGTGTATGTGTATGTGTGTGTATGTATGTGTGTGTGTGTGTGTGTGTGTGTGTGGTGGAACCAGGGATTGAACTCAGGCCCTTGCACTTGCCAGGCAAGCACTTATTCTACGGAGCTATCACCCTGGCCCCTTAATTAAATGTTTTTAACAACTACTGTGTACTATAACATTGACAGGAAGGTACAAAAGTTATCAAAAAATTTTTTAAGGACACAGATATACAAGTCTACATGAGTACATTTATGGATGCTTATATCTTCGTTTAATATTTTAAAAATATGTACAAGTTATCAACAGCAACTGACTGTAGAACAGACATTAATTTTTCATTAAACATTTATTTCTGTACTATTTGAAGATTTTATTTTGTACATTCCCTTATTACGTTTAATCTTTAAAATGGGAACATTATGTGCTGTGCACATGCCTGTACTTCCAGCATTTGGGAGGTTGAGGCACAGGATTGCTTTAAGTTTGAGGCCACCTTGTGCTAGAGAGAGTTCAAGGCTAGCCCCAACTACTATACGACTAGTTAAAGAAAAAAAAAAAAAGAGTCAAAGAAAGAATGTCACTGAAAATCCTCAAAGTATCCAATGTACAAGTAAACAATAGAAAATAACCATGAAGCAGTTAGCTTTAAACTGCAATTCTTACAGAAAAGGTCATCATTTACTGTGAGATACCTAAAAATACCTGACATAATATATATTATATAAATATACATTTGTGTTACTTCTTAGTAATTTACTTTATAAATCAGAAAGTAATAAATAGAAATTTTAATCATAGTTGTCAAGCCAGTAAAACCTGTTCATTACCTTATCAAGAAATATACATAATATATAATAACACGTATTCAATAAAATGACAGTACTTTTAAAAATTCACCTTAGAAGTAATTAAAGTTATGGCTATCTATTAACATTTTAATCTATTAAATCTATCAGAAATTAATATTCAAGAAAGAAAAGCTAAAGAAACAGTTTTAAAATCTGAAGACTTTCTTCTATTGTGGAAGTAAGTAAAATTGTATGCAATATTAAAGAACATTCTGTTACATAAGTAGTATATGTATGAATACCAGAGTAAAACCACAATGGTACTCTGCCTTAACTAGCTACAGTTTTGAAATTTTTTGAAATGGCTACAATTAGTAGCTTTGGTAATAAAGAAAGACTTGAAACATTTGACAAATATGAAAAGTTGGAGAGTCTTTCATTTCTGTTAGTTGTAGAACTCACATTTTAATTTTCCTAATCCTCATTCTTTCTCCAATGAAAAAATATTAAGATAGTCCAACTTTGTCATTTTTATAGTTAAGAAAAAAAGGCTATATATTAACTCCATTAAATATTTGCTAAAGTATCCTAAGAAGTGTTCAGTAAGAATTTGTCTTTGCCTCAAATAAGTCATAATTTCCTGGAATTAAGTCATATATGTTGAAAGCAATCAGATTCCTTTATGTTAAATCTGAATGGGTTAGTAAGCTTTGTATCTTGCAATTTATAGCCGGCTTTTCTTTTGTACCAAAAGATTTCACAATGAGCTACTAAATGAGTCAATATTTAAGTATATGAAGAAGTTTAAATGTTGGAACTTTATGGACAAATCACTCACTTAAAATTTCTATAATATCAACTAATTTTACATTAATGGTTGTTAGCTAAAGATGATTACTATCAATAATACAAATTGTAATTCTTATTAACATTTCTTCTGACCACTTATTCTGTGCTAGATACTTTACATAGACTTGTTTATCCTTCCTAACAGCTCAAAGCTAGAATAACTATGCAGCATCTCATAGTACATGAAAGACTACTCAGAACCATGCAACCTGGCAGTGACAGGATAGAAATAAAAACGTAAGGTTTTTGACACCAAAGCCTGAGCTGTGAACCATTAGTTCCCTCTAATGATATGCAAGAACATCTAGCTCTGATCTCCTAGATTCCACATAAACTGAGTTTCTTATTGTGAATGTCTTCAGAAAGAATAATCTTGACTAAATTTTGCGTTGGCAAAGCGGAAATAAGGTATAACAGAAAAGGCTAATTTTCATAAGGAAATATTTCAAATCAATTTTTAACACATCTTCAATGTTTACTGACAGTCTGGATGTTAGACACAAGGATAAGCAGTGGTGATGAGAAATAAAATATAGTTTTTTCTCCATTCCAATGTTAAATAAACATAAATTGCTTACTTCAGGCATTTGTGTTACATATGAAAGAACCAAGACATAAGACATGCAATCCACATTTACATCTTCCTGGTAAACTAAAATGTTAACACACAAACATTTCAATACTACTATTGGAATTAGACATACATACAAGTTTATAAGTCTACATATAAATAATTTCCCTAAATAGGACAAATAGGTTTAGAGGATTTAAAAGATATCTACGGGTTAGAGAAACTTCAGGGAAAGGAAGGAACATAAATAGGACCTTTTAATTAATTTTTTATCGAATAATTGGTTGAAAAATATTAAATAAATAAAATTATAGTTAAGAATATTATTATATATAATAAAATACTTTAAATTCAATCTGATCATCTACTATATCAGAATGGAAAGATATTTTCCTAAATGAATTTGTAAATTCTTTTTTTTCCTGTTCCATTCTTTTTTGAGTAATGTTTACTTTTGGGAAATTAAAAAAGGGTCAGAAAGTTGTTTTGGATAGGAGGAAGCAATCATAAGAGGTTTTAGCTGAAGGGACATGAAGGAATAGCTTTTAAAATCAGGTAAAAGTAAAGATAGAGGAAGTGATTAAAGCTGAAAGGTAAGGCTAACTTTGATGATTCAGATGTGAGTTACAGGGTTGTACCAAGATAGTACATGAGCTCAGAACTAAGGGTTGAAAATAACTATGTAATATTCTACCTTGAGCAATATTATCCACTCACAACAGGTTCAGCTGGTTTAAAAAACAAATGGACATTATCTCCAACTTCTGAAAATTTTTAAAATAATGAGAAAATCTAGAAATGATTGCAAATATATTGTATTTCTCAATTCTAGACATAGTCTATTATTAGACTAGAAACTTAAAATATCACTACATAGCAAATCAAGATTGAAAAAGGCAGTACAAGCTAACCTGACCTTGTTATATTATTTCACTTATAATAGCTGGTAAATACACTTGGCTCTCTGCTGAAGTTTAGTTTGTGGCCTGGATATACCACAATCACTTGTGTAATGTCGATGTCCTAATTTCTGTTAATTCTGTGCTGTGTGGTCACCTTGATTAAATGAGTGATGCATCTGGCATGTTATACATATCTGCCTTAATATGATGCTGTAGTTTGCCATTCTGATTATTTTTTAAGTGATTAATTTTGTGACACTTGCCTTGCCTTCTGTATTAAAATTGGCCATTCAGTGGGCTGTGGAGATAGCTCAGCAGTCTAAGCGCCTGCCTGCCAAGTGCAAAGATCTGGGTTTGATCCCTGGTACCCCATGCTATTCTGGCTCCACAGCCCTGGGCACTCCACAGCCCTGGGCATACCACAGCCCCAAAACAGCACTGTGGCACCTCCCAGTAATCCCAGTGCTGGGGAGGTTGAGATAGGTAGATCACCAAGAGTCCGAGCTGCATAGTGAGACCCTGTACCAAACAAACAAATAAATATTTTTTTTAAAAAAAATTAAAGATTGGCCATTCTGAGTTAGTAAGACATATTCTAAGTTATTAAGATACTTTAAGTGATCATACACTGAAAAGACCAAATTTTTGCTGAGGTTTTTTTGTTCATTTTTGAGACAGCATTTTGCTATGTACTCCAGGCTGGCCTTAAATTTGCTACGTAGTTGACTATGGCTTGAACTCAGGATACTCCTCTGCTTCCTGTGTGCTGAAGGTGACATGTAAAGTAAAAAGCAAATGTTGTAGTATAATGGAAACAGTATAGATTTGGAAGTTACCGATCTTGTCCAAAGTCACAGGGTAAAAGAGGCAAAAACAGGATTCAAGCTAGTCTGATCTCAAAGTCTTTGTTCTGAATATACTATGCTATACTATTTTTTCTTTAAAACTAGCAGAATTCTTGGTTGAATGGTAATTAGTCAGGTAGAAATGCTATCACATTTGTCATGTGAATTTTAAGCACTGTTTCTAATATCTTCAAACTTTTTGCTTTTTAGTTTGAAATGCCTTTTAAGCAGTGGCAAAAACATGGCAGAATTGTTACTATTTTGATTAAGACACTAAATATACATTAGCCCAACTTGTTAGTACTGTTGAACATTACCTATCTTTCTCATCCTTTCTTCACCACCAGCAAATCTGACCTAGTATTTTCCCTTAGTAACTCACATTTTTTTCTTATAAATCATTGTACAGTGAATTTCTTTTTTCTCGTTCTTTCTTTTCTTTTCTTTTCTTTTCTTTTCTTTTCTTTTCTTTTCTTTTCTGCAGAACCGGGGATTGAACTCAGGCCCTTGCACTTGCTGGGAAGCGCTTATTCTACTCAGCCATCTCCCCAGCCCCTGTACAGCGAATTTCTAGTCTTTTCACATACACATTATCCCATGGAAATCATTAAAATCTATGACTAGCAGTGGATAGAAATGATTCTTCACCCATTACACAAAATAAATACCTGCTGCAACAACAACAACAACAAAATTACCCAAAGTGACAGAACAGCTATATATGACAGAAAGAGCCAAAATTCAGACAGTTATAAGTCCAGTTGTCTTAAAACAATGGGTTGAGTTCAAAACTACTTGCTTTACACTGGTATAGTCCTAGTGGTGTTTGTTGAGACAAGGACTTGCTATGTCACCCAGAATGGCCTTCGAACTTGTAATACCATTGCCTCAGTCTCAGGAGTAGCTGGAATTACAGGTAGGTACCATCAAGCCCAGCCCTACTGGTGTCTTACCACCGACAGATCATTCTAGAGCTCCTCTGGCATGCTCTTATTTTTCTATTTTTTTTTT
>NDGN011475314.1:0-16552 GCA_002564285.1 Tympanoctomys barrerae
TCCTTGATCAGAAAATTTGGGACACTACCGAGTTACATGACCTTACAGTACAAGTTCTCATATATCCTGAATCTTAATTGACCTTAGACGGTTCCAAATCAAACTTTATGAACTTAAAACACACAGTCCAAATGTTGAGAACGTCTGTGCTCTTAAGGAAATGCTATCTTTAAGCAAACAGTGGGCAGTATTCTGAGTGGTGATCCCATTTTTTTAAAAAGCTTCATGTGAAAATTAAGCTTTTCTTAGACATTATCTCACTTTGAAAGGGAAGAATTCCTGCTTCTAACTCGATGCTAGCAAAGTGAGCAGAGTCAGAACAGCATTTGGTGACTTCAGAGCAGGCATCTTCTTGGTCCTGTTTGAAATTACCCACCTCCTCCCCCGAGAAAACTCCTCGCCGCCTGGCCTGCTAAGCAGCGTGTCCCCCCAGGTCTACCTCTGCTTCCTGATGGCTTACATTTATGATCTTTGCCTCTTACGTTACATAGAGCACAGGGCAGAGCCTACGGTTCAACCTGGTGCAGGCAGCTCGCCAAACCAGAGCTTGGCGCATGAAGGGAAACTGAGAACACTGACCAGCGCTTCCAGAGCCAGGGCTCGTCTTGGAAAAGGTGCCACATCTCTTCCAGTAAAAGAGAGGTGCCACATCTGTATATGCAGCTCCCGACACAGTACTTACACACACACACATACACACACACACACACACACACACACACACAACAATCTCAGAAATATTTCATGAAACAATTTGTGGAGACCCTCTCTAGGATACCTGGAGTTTCCTAAAAAGTTCTTGGAGTTGGGGCTCAGCTCGGCAGATCTGGAGAGGTTTCACCATAGGTAATTCCCTTAAAAACCTGCATGGCAGTAGGAAAGTGGAGATGGGCAGGGAAGGAAGAAAGCCCACAGCTGGCAGTGAGTGGATTGCCACATCTTGTTAATCCCATTGCATCCCCAGGGGTTCTAGGAGACTGTTAGCTCACTTCCTTCACAGTGAGAGTGACACTGGTGGGGCTCACCTATCCCACCCCTAAATTCCCTGTTCTTTTAACCCTAATAGGATCGTAAACATCAGTTCCTACAAATCAGTGCGCTCGCACTTAAGCATATCGATCAAGTCAGCCAGTGTTTTCCTGCCCGTTCATTTGTTTACCCACATTTAAACACTAAAGGTCAGAAGTCCTCAGCTTTCTGGCCAGTGTGCTACAGTGCTTGCATGTAGCGACCGCTCACTCTCCCGGGGCTAGACCGCGTTGGACAAGAAGGACTGTCTCTTGTCTGCTTGATCCGCCCAAGGACATTGCACTCAGACCAGCCATGGGGACCTGCGCAGACTGAGGCCACGTGATGGAGCTGACCTGAGAGGCTTGCCACCCTCTTCAGCAGCTGATTGCTGCAGAGGTTGACCTGAGTGGGTCTCTTCTCCACAGAGCCGTGTATCACCTGGAGTGGGACGCTGGCTGGTGCACGTGCTTTGCCCCGGGCCCACGTGGGTCATTCGCGATGTCTTACCCTCGCAATTCCTCTGCTCGCTCCTTAGTTGGGAAACAAATACAAGTCAGTGTGGCCTGTGCTAGGGTGACTTTCACACTCCAGGGAAGCACTAAGAAGGAAAAGTACCTGCTGGATGTTAGCGATAAGTCTCAGTCTGGGGGAGAGTGAGCTCAGATGAGGCCTTGCCCCTTGGAGAGGTTTTCACCTGCTGGGAGGGGCGGGCTCAGAAGGCACTGACAGTGGTGAGGTGTGCATGCAGACTTCTGGGGTCCTGTGGGGAGGCCTGTGGATCAATAGGGCACAGATGCGTAAAGCCTGGGGGAGGCAGCGTGTGGGCCGGGCCATGCCTCCGGTGGCATTTCGAGCTGGAGATGAAGGGTAGAGCATGGGGCCGTGGCTGGAAGCTCTTCTACAGCTGGGTGGCAGCACGTGGAGCCTCGGGAGCCCTCCTGGTGTGTGTGCATGGGCGGCTTTGCTGTTCTGGCCCAGAATAGAAGCAGCTCTCTAGCTGGTCCCCATGTGAGATCAGGCCCCATCTGTGCTTATGTCACGGAGCCTCAGGTTGCCTCCATCATTGCCTCCATCGTAGTGCTAGATGCAGATGGGGCTCAGTTACTCCAGCACAGCGCAGAATCTGGGTGGACTGCACGCCCGGTGTCGGGCTGGCCCTGGGGGATGTGTTAGCTTTTCACCGTGCTTCGTAAGAAAGTGCATACCTGCGTCTAGCTTCATGTGTTCAGCTATGTGTCACAGCATACATGCTCCTGTGCTGTGAAGAGTGGGAAGTTCTTCCACCAGTTCCGAGCCTCTCTCCACTTTCCTTTCCTCGCTGGCTTTTGTGCTTGGCTGCATTTGTTATGACGAGAGGGTCTCTGGCTCTCTACGGGACCTTTGGCTGTGAGGCAGGCACTTCATGCCCTTCACACTAGAAGGCACTACCATGGCATAAGTCCCTAGAAAAGAACTTTCCAGTTATTCCCCAGGAAGATACTTCTAGAAGCTTCTCCCTGAACGCGTACAGCTGCTTTGCAGTGTGGTCCCTATGAGGAGTAGCTCATAAGCATTTCTGTTTGCAGGCACCAAGCTTCTGGGGCAAAGATTCCCCAGCACTGGTGACTCGTCTCAAGGACCTCCTCCCTGGACCCCACCTCCGGTCAGGGCCCCTCTGGGCTTGCAGGCCTGGGGTACACTGAGTAGCTGCATTGCTGAAGAGGTCCCAGGCAGCTACTGCTCGGGCTGTCCTTGGAGGCCATGCAGCTAGGCTTTTGCCACGTCTCCCAGGCCCACTCTAAAGTGACCCCAAGCACACCATCTGTCCTCTCTGTGCTGGCCAGTGGAGGTGGTGCTGCCAGCCGGCATCCTGCGTACAAGGCTGCGGAGTTTGGTCTTGCTCACCGTGGGGAACTGGGTGTTGCAGGTGGTGCGAGCTGCTGAGGAGGCTGCGTCTACGCTGGCCAGTTCCATCCACCCGGAGCAGTGCATCAAAGTGCTCTGCCCCATCATCCAGACGGCCGACTACCCCATCAACCTTGCCGCCATCAAGATGCAGACCAAAGTTGTGGAGAGGATTGCCAAGGACTCCTTGCTGCAGCTCCTCGCCGACATCATCCCTGGCTTGCTGCAGGTGGGTGCTGTTCCCCTTGAAGGGCTGCTCCCTTCGAAGTCCCATGGGGCCCTGCATCCCCCCTTAGTGCAGGAGCATGGGGAATCTGCAGGCAGCAACCCACTCTTCAGAACCTCTGGCAGCCTAGAGCAGAATTTCTGTTTACTGTCAACATGTTTTGGTCATTTCCTTTTGTTCATTCCTTCAACAAACCCCTGTGGCGTACCTCCCGTACCTCCCGTGACCGTGACCACTGTGTTGGGGGGCGTGGGCCAGGCAGTGGTGAGTCAGACGAGGCCCTCACTTGCCCAGAACTCTTCTGCTCACGAGGCAGAGAGCTAGCAGACTGGCAGGCCAAAGTTGTTCCATCGTGTGACATCACCACGAGGGCTTGCCAGCCTGCCCTTGGGCTTGGTGCAGCCCCATGGCAGCAGGAGGTGACGGTGCTGTGTGCTGCATCGAGCAGAGAGGTTGCTTCCAGGGTAGAGTAAGAGAAAAAAGCTTTTTTGGATTGGTTTGGTTTTTTGAGAGAAGATGTTACTACATAACTCAGACTGGCCTATAACTTGAGGCTCTTACCTCAGCCCCCTGAGTGCTGGGATTACACGTGTGTACCCCCAAGTGTGGCAAAAGAGGAGTGTCACTGGAAGAAGGTCGAGGAATCTGCTCCCCACTTAAACAAATGCTAGTGTTTGCTGAGCACTTGACTGGGGACTGTAGATTGCTGTAGAGAAAAAGGCACCAAGCTGGGAAGGTCACAAAACTGTTAGGACAACAGCCAGTGGCCCCGATTGGGTGAGGTGAAGATGAGCCTCACAGGTAGGTTGAGGCTCACGCCCAGAGGATTAGGAGGATCCCTGCACTCACTGGAGGATGAAGGGCTTCTGCCCACAAGAGTGAGTGATTCTCATTTCCTTTTTTTTTTATTTCTTTAAAGGCATTTTCACATGTGAAATTTGCTTTACCATCAGGTAAAATGTAAGAGAGGCAAGTCTTTTACATTTCCTTTTCTTATTCTCTCTCTGAAGATGTCTTTCAGTGGGCTGGCAAGATAGCTCAACAGACTAAGCGGCTGCTTAGGCAAGCACAGGGACCAGGGTTCAATCCCTGGCACCACATGCCTTGCTGGCCCAGCCACCGAGACCAGGGGCGGTAGTGCACCCCTGCAATGCCTGTGCTGGGGAGGCTGAAAACAGGAAGATCACTACTAGTCCGGGCTGGGTAGTGAGACACTGTACTAAATACATTCTTAAAAAAGATGACTTTCAGTGACATCAGATCACATAGCAATGCCATGTAGAGGCAGGTCCGCTGGCACTATCCTGCCGCCTCCCCTGCACCCAGGCCAGCCTTGACACCAGTCAGTGCTGACCCCGGGGGAAAATTCCCTGAGTTCAGCCGCAGGTCTGAAGTGTATCCTAGTTGTTGCTGACGAGCTGCGAGGGCATCTGTGGAAGTGTTGCTGAAATACCTAAGCGAGTCTTTGATCTGATTTCCTGCCATGCTCCCCTCTGGCTCTCCAGGGTTATGACAACACCGAAAGCAGTGTGCGCAAGGCCAGCGTGTTTTGCTTAGTGGCCATTTATTCCGTAATCGGAGAAGATCTGAAACCTCACCTCGCACAGCTCACGGGGAGCAAGGTACGTATAGAGTTACAGGCTGACGCCCGCACCCGGCCCTGCCAGCTGGTCATGAACCTGCTTGGCAGCATCCCCAGGCTGCAGACGGGCTTTTTCTCATCAGATGTGTTTCAGCTGGGCCGTAGTTCTCAAAAGATGTTTTTTCTACGATGAAAATGACTGGCTAGTGAAGTTTAAGGTGACTCTCATGTCAGTCTACTTTAACTCCTGTTTTTGAAAAGAAAACTTGGCTTCTAGTTTATTCACAAAAGAAAGACAACTTTGTTTAGAAGCCAGCTGGTTTTCTTGCAAAAACACTGAGGAAATTTACCTAAGAGGTTAACAAATAGGTATCAGCTGTAGTGACAGGGCCCCACAACCTGTCCCGTAGCACCCCGAGCACCGTGGCACGTGCCGGGCATGTGCTCTGCTCCTGACACCCCTGTGGGATGAGCAGGGTCACCTCCTCTAGCCTGCACAAGGACACGGCTGAGATCAGACTCCAAGACCCGTTCGTGTTCCCTTGTGTTCTAGAATCAAAGGAAGAAAATGGACCAGAGGGCTGAGAGCTTATCGAAGGTGGTCATGGATAGAATATGCTTTGGGCTAAAAATTTCTATGAAAGGCAACTCAGATCTAGCGTACCAGACCCAGTGAGGAGCAGATAGAAGCACTAGTGCTGTGGGGGGGAAGCGCATGGACTCGAGAGAGGAGGCTGGCCAGGCTGCTGGGCCTGCGGTGGCAGTGAGGAGCCACTACAGGGGCCACCTGTAAGGAAGTGCAGTGTGTCTGCTGAGCTTAAAGGGCCCCTCAAGAGGCGTGGATACAATTTCTGTGTGGAACTAGGCCAGTGGGAAGCCAGGAGGCCGAAGCACCTGGGCCTCCTTTTTTGGGAGAGGAGAAACCAGCCAGTGACAAGGCCCTGCCTTTGCGCAGTGAGCTGCTCCTGTGACACACTTAGGGAGCATCCCGTGGGCCCAGAGTTCTGGACAGAGAGGCATAGGCAGGAAGGTTGGAAGAAGCAGTCAGGTGGTATAGATAAATGATTTAGAAGCTGCATCTGTCTTTTCTTAGTCTAGCAAGGTAAAGATTTGTCAGTTTTGTTAATCTTGTCAAAGAACCATTTTTCTTTTTTTTCTATTTTTGTTTTCCTTTATGCCTGCTCTACCGATAATTATTTTCTAAATATATAGCTTTGGTTTAGTTGTTCTTTTCTGTTTCCCAAAAGTGTAAAATTAGGTTGTTGGTGTGATATTTCATCTTTTTTATATTCATGCAAGCATTTACAGCTGTCAATAACCTTGTCCAAAAGTTTTTAAATGCTGTACTATTGTCATTTGTCTCAAGATACTGTCTAGCTTGGTCGTTTCTTCTGACTTCACCCTGCTGAGGTTGGAGGAGACACTTGGCGTGACACCTCCCTCTTTCATCTGCGCAGACTCGCTGTGTAGCCTGAACGGGGGCCTGCCACACGCGCGTGGGGAAAGGTGTTTACTGCACTAGGCGAGTGTCACGGAGTGCCTGTGGGCCAGGGCCTCGTAGTTCCTGGCGTCACTGTGCTGTGTCCCGCTGCGCCCTCATAGCTGCGAGTGACGCATCGAAGTCTACAGCTGTTGCTGTGGGCCCATTTCTCCCTCACACCCTTTTGAGTTCTGTTTCGCGTAGCAAATAGATCTGTTAGTAGATACAGAAATACAAAAAAAGTGCTAGATCTTCCTGCCATGAGACACCTCTTCCTGATCCATGCTGTCCTTCTTTGTCTCTGATAATCTTTCTTAATTTAAAGTCTATTCTGATTCTTCTTTATTACTATATACATATAGACTATCTTTTCTATCTTTTCATTTCTCAATCTGTCTCTGGATCTGAAGGGACTCTTACAGTGAGCAGATGGCTAGATCATGTATTAGCCCACTCAGCCAGCACGCAGGGGACACAGCTGCAGACAGCCTTCAGGGTGAGTGGCAGGGTCCAGACACTTGCCCACTGGCCTCCCGCTGCTGGCAGCACCCGCGTCCTCCTGCAGCCTGCACATCCCCCAGGGTGTGTCTTCAGCAGGGCGCTGGAGATCGTAGTGCTGTGGACGATAAGGTTTTTATAATTCCTGGGATCTTACAAGTTGCTTGTTACTTAGATTTTTATGGACATTCTGCTTCTGTATGTATTGTATTAGCTTAGTGGCATTCAGCTACTATTGGATAAACACCTACAGTGTCACCAGCGGCTTTGTGTTTTGAAGGGCAAGGCCTGTCATCGTAAAGTATGTTGTCAGTCTGCGTGAGTGTTATTTGCTAATACTGTCCTGCCTCCAGGAGGCCTAGTCTCCTGCAAGGGGACAAGAAAGCCCCCCTAGCCATAGTGTGAGGCCACACATACCGATTCCAGATGACAGGCCAGAGCACCGGCAGGGAGGATAAGTTGTTCCCAGCTAGACTCCCCCCAAGGAGGGGCTGTGCGAGGTAAATCTGAGGAGCTTCAGCATCAGGCAGTTTCAAAGCCAGAAAGGGAGCTGGGGGAAGGAAGGAATCGGCACCGCCTGGGGCTCTGCAGGTGTGGCCCAGCACTTCGAGCTGCTCTCCCCACTTGCCCTGCTCCCGTGGAGCCATTGGCTGCCTCATGCGGGGCGGCCCTACCCCTCTCGGCCCTTCCTCCAGCAGCCCCTGTGGCCCGCCACTGTGTTACAAGGTTGTGACCCTTAGCTCTTCTTTGTAACAACCAGTTGTTTTGCTGTCTTCTAGACTCTGGCCACCTCCTCCTGGCCCTCATGTTTGTATAATGAAGTCCCCACCAGGAAATTAGGGGACAAGCGATTTGTGTCACATTTTTTCTCTACTGATTGCTTTCCTCTGCTGACTCATTTGTGTCTTCTCTGCAGATGAAGCTGCTAAACTTATACATAAAGCGGGCGCAGACCACCAACAGCAACAGCAGCTCCTCCTCCGACGTGTCCACACACAGCTAGTGGCAGCACGCGTCTCTGCGTACCACTTGCTATCGGTGGTGCCCTGTCAGTACGAGGAGGCCCGCACATATTTATTACAATCAGTATTTTGGTCCCTTCCAGCCTTTGTGTAGAATCTTACTGGTATTGAATGTAACAGAAGCAAGGCCTATATCACCGTCTTCATAGAACAAAAGGAATGAGAAGCAAACAGCCATATTACACATCTCCTACCACCTGTGAGATCACAACACCACGTGGGAGGCAGGACTAGTTCCCAGACCCACAGCTGTTAAGCAGTACTTGGTAGACAGTAGCATCATGTTTGTCAATAACATATTTGGGGGTGGGGTCCCCTTTTGTCCCTCACTCTTAGCTTATATTCTTAGGAGCATGGCCCGTGTGGGGCAGAGCCCGCCCTTTTCTGAGTCAACACTGGGAAAGGTCACATGTCTGTAGGTTGTATTTTGAGACCTAGTAAGCATGGAGCTCAGATCCCAGCAAGGAGAGGAGAGCCTGAAGCCAGCCGCCACGTCACCTGTCCTGTCAGGCAGGAGCCACTTGCCTGCGTCTTGGTGCAGCCGGGACTGCCCCAGTCTCCCCGCAGCCCTGAAGTTGCTGTTCAGAAGAATCCTTTAAGTTGAAGTGAAACCACAAAAGCAGGGAGAATTGCAGCAGGTTAGGGAGGCCTGAAAAGGCCTTTCGTGGAGTGCCGAAGCTATGAGGGAAGTTTCTTGTCCATGTCCCTGCTGAGACCTTGGGGAAGCCTGTTGCAGTGCGATTCTCCCAGGAGAGCAGGCTGGTGGCTTAACACTGTTTGCCTGAGCTGTTCATTTCTTAAATGTGCTCAGTTAATGTGGCAAGTAGCAGTTTTACCATTCCACTTTTGACTTCCCCATTTTGGCAGGGGATTGAGAGCCAGGAAAGGTCTAGAGAGATTAGGAATCAGAATCTGTCTTTGGCAGTAAAGATTGAACCTGTGGTTTGCTGCATGCTAGGCCAGCTCTCTACCACTGAGCTGCACCCCAGCCCCAGTAATGGAATCATTACTTTTAATTCTGTAAGCTTACAGAAAAAGTAATCGTGACAAGAGGCAGATTGTAGCCAACAGGATTTGCAGTGCACTTTCGGAGGCTGTTCCCTCCCTGGGAAACCCCTGGGCTCCTGTTACGTTTTAACCTCCTATGGGGCTGATTGCTCCAAAGGAAGTAACTGTACATCTGGAGTCTGACTACATTATGTTTTGAGGAAAATTCCTAAGCCAAATAGTAATTCTCAATGCAATCATGAAGACTTCATTTACTGCTATTCTATTTTAGATCCTTTAATTGAACAGATCCTTCTGTAAGGAAAAAGCTGCTTTTGACATTAATTTTAGCAAGACACAGCATTGGCAGAAGCCAAGCCACTAGGACTGAAAGTAGGACCTGGGGTGTCATCCCTGTGGTCCTCAGCCTGGTCACACCCCCCCACNCTTCCGGAATCAGCAAGGACCTGTGAAAGACAGGTACAATTATTTGGAAATAAGCACTAAAAATGAAGGCCCCGAGTGCAGGTAGATTATCTCACACACAGGAAGTGCTCCACCGCTGCTGTCTGCGGAAATCCAGGGATGCATTGTAAGGGGCTAAATGTTAATGACTGACTTAGGCTCAAAACATAGCCAGACCAGGCCTTACTTTCAGTGATAAGTACTATTTGTTTGTCTATTTGTTTATGTGTATATTCATGGGATTTCTTTTTCACACACAAGTCCCAGAGCCTTGTGATCTCCTCTGTGGTAGAAATGTGCCTCCCAGGCAGCATATTTATGAATCTCTTATGCCTGGTGCAGTTAGAAAGACCGTTCTCAGGGACCCTTTGGTTCCCAGAAGGTCACCACGGTCGCCAGAAGGGCTGGAAGGCTCTCAAACACTGCTGGTATCCTCTCAGTACTCACAAAGGGCTAGCCGTGAATGTCACTCGCCCCCTCCCATCTCCTGACTAGAGAGATACAATCACAAGTCTCTTGGCCTCAATCTGCAAACTGCTGCCGGCCACGCCGAGTAGACTTGCATGCCGCCACCACCTCACTGCAGGGCGGCTGCGCCCCCACCGCCCTCGGCCGCGCCCGCTCCCGCTGCCTCCCTGCAGGGCTCCGTCCACAGGACAGCAGAGCATCAGGACTGCGTTTGCCTCCCCGTCTACTTGACTGTCCGGAGCCTGGACACCCCTGCGCCCTGGCGAGGGGCTGGCTCCTCCGACTCCCACTTCCCTGAGCTGCCACCTCCCCGGGGGCTGGTCTTCATGGCGCGGGCCCTGTGTGCCATGCGCCGCCACCGCCTGCCTTTTCTACGCTCACCACTAGCTTACCACACCCCGTGCAGGTAACGCAATGTCGTCTCATACATCATTTTCTTACCCTACCACCCTTTATTATCAAGCATAATACCACACTTTAAAGGACAGCGTATAAGAACTGCGTAGAATCCTACGAGGACTCTGCTAACAACGTTTGGAAATAAAGAAATGCTCTGAAAAATATCAGCCACTAAAATAGTTCTGTTGGCACTGTCGTCACAGGCATGGCCCCCACCCCCAGGTTGGGTGGGTTTTCTGTTTTGTTTTGTTGGGAGATTTTTGGGGGGCTTTTTCATGTTACATCCATATCTGTATTTATATCTTATTTGTTTCACTCTCAAGTGTATCATGGAAAATGTACAGATTTTTTTGTTAATAATGTGCTAGGATTTGCTAAAAAAGAAAACAAAACAAAAAAAAAAAACCCTTTTGAGTTTGCCCTAGAATAAATGAAACTTAATTCAGTCTCCTGCGTTTCTGCTGCTGCGTGTCACTGCACCCACTAGGTAGCTTGCCCTTCTATGCGTGCCAGGAAGAGGTCCCCACCCCGACTGGTGTCCGCCGGGCGTGGCTCCTGTAGTGGCGGAGCCCCAGACACCCTGCTGGAGGCTGCAGGCACAGGGCTCCTGCTGTGGCCCCCTTTACTCCTGCGCTCTGGAACCTCCACCTCCACAGAGGCCGGGAGGAGCAGAAAGCTGACCTGGGCTTNNNNAGGGAGGCGCCCACGCTCCCGCCACCGGCCTGTCCCTGCTGCCTGTCGGCCCCCTGCACGCTGGGCTCCGCGGAGCGTGGCCTGCGGAGAGGGTCTTCGAGAAACGCGCATAATTTTTCTTTAGATTTTCTCTCCAGTTCTTAAACTGAACATATAATAAACATACGATAAGCCATGTCTTCCTGATGACTGAACGTGCAGTGCAGGGGTGTTCGGCACGAGCATGCTGCTCTGCATTTCTCCCCACTGCCCTGGAACATGTCCCTGGAACGCTGCATCTGGTAAAAGGATGGCTGCTCCACACCCGTTGGCACTGCTCCACTCTCTTGTCTCCGGATCCCGCTGTTCGGGGACCCCGCTAAGTGGAATCGCACACAGTGCTTGCCCTTCCTGTGACTGGCTTCCTTCACTTGGCATGCTGCCCTCGAGGCTGGACCGCATCCCCTGTGAGCATGGAGGTACACTTGGGGAGCTTGACTTTGTTTTATTAATGATTTGAGTGTCCCATCAGGTTCCATGTCGCATCTTAGGCACCCACACCGGCCCCCAGCCTGTGCCCTGTTCTGTGACCCTCCTTTGTGCGTGTTTAAAATGTCCCCACAGTACCAGGGTCACACACCAGGGTGTAAGGGCCCAGCTCCACCGTTCTCCCTTTCAGGCAAACTGACTTGACCTCCTGCCTCAGTTGTTCAACCTGTGAGCTGGGTGAAGATGAACAGAGCAGAGGCGCTGATGTGACTGAGGGAGCAGTTGGCAGCATTGGGCACTCGGGTAGCCACTGCCCTGACTCTCCATGTGCTTGGACACAGCGGTGTGGTCCTCCCCACCCTCTCACATACCTGTCTACAGCCAAGTTCCTTACTCATTAGCAAATGGAAAGCCCCAGTGGAACAGGCTGGGCAAGTGGCTCAGTTTTCTATATTTGGTTCTGTACCCCCTGGTGCCCTCACCTCTCCTTACCTAGGGGCTGCCAGGAAGCATTTGCCTACTTTAAGACAATGAGGGGCCACAAGCTAGGGCGGGACACAGAGGCCCGCAGTGGGCCTCAGCTCCGAGAGGATCCGCATGGTCCTCTCTCCAGAGAAGCACACCTGGCATGAAGACCTGCTTTTGACCTGAGGTCCGTATGGGAGGTCGGTGGTAGACGGGCAGCACTGACACCTTCAGGAGGCATCACTGTTGAAGCACTCTCCCGTGATGCCTGATTTTTGCATTAATCCTAAGATGCACAGAAGGGACTTGTGCAATTTCCAGGTAAGGAAACGAACGCAGGAAGTGGCGCAGGGTACAGTGATAAATGCAGTGGAGGCCAGAGCCAGGCCTGGCACTGCGGCGGCCCTTCTCCCCACCTTACAGGGCCTGCCCTCTCCCCTGAGCTGACCGCAGCATGATCTTCAGCGCACACGTCAGACCCTGCTCTGGTAGAGTGGCCGCAGAGCAGAGCACTGATGCAGTGGGCTGAGGCCATGAGACCCCGCCAGGGCCCGCTGGTGGTGCACATGCTGCTGTGAGCTGCAGCTCCGGGGGCGCACAGAGTTCTGCGGGGTGTTCGTTCCCACAACATGAGCAGTTCGCGCTGCTCCCCTGAACCAGCTACTGCAGTAAACTGCACTGAGCCTCAGGAACGGGGCCCCCAGTGTAGCTACCGTAGGGCACGTGTCTAATGCAGCCCCAAGACGGGAATTTTGAAAGTGGAATGGCCGCCGTGAGGGGAGGCTGGAGCATCTGAGGGCGAGGAGCTCGGCCCCCCTGGCCCGCCAGCCTGCTTCCTCCAGTACTTATTAACTCACATTTCAGTGGCTCCAGGCAAGAACGGACAAAGGTCATGTGAATGGCATCTAATCCCAGATTATGTATTGAGAAGACATTAAAATGCTCCCATACCAGCCTGCCTCCCGGCAGAGCTGCTGCAGGAGCAGGGCCAGAGGCTGACTTGTCAGATCCTCCTGGAGCTGCTGCATTCCGCAGTTCCCAGGGGTTCTGGGTGCCCCCCAGGTTCCCAGGTTCCAGAAGGGACAGTGCCAGGGATACAAGGTAGGGGCGGAATGGGAATGCCACCTCCCACGGCGGGGCTGTGTCCCACCCCCTCACCCAGTCCATGTGTCTGGTCTACTGCCTCCCCATATGCATTCTGCTGTCCTCCCCATATGCATCCTGCTGTCCTCAGTGGACATGGCCTCCCACTTGAGGTCAGTAGTGACCACGGCTGGTTCCTCTCAAGTGCTTGCCATTTGCCAGGCTCTGAACATAATACCTCTGAGGTAGGTTTTATGGTTTCCCCACCTTAAAAACAGGAAAGGGACACACAGCAAGGTGGTCAGGATCACAGCCAATAGAAGGCAAGGTGAGGACTGTAGCTGAGGGGAAGTCCAGCCCTGGACTTGGGTCTTTGTCCCTTCTCTGAACCTCTGTTCCGCTTTCCCTGCCTCTGACTCTCATTAGCAAGTTCAGCCCAACCCTGCCTGGTCATGGTAACACTCCTGCAGGACCTTGGTGACTGCTCCTGGCCCGGGAACGAAGGCCACCCCGTGTGTGGAGGAGACGGGCCTGGGTGAAGAGGAGGGGACGGTTCACGTCAAAGATCTTGGTGACATTCTGCTGCATAATTTGGGTGGTAGGCCCCTTGGAGTTTGCTTCATTGTAACCTTAACAAACACAGCTACTTACACTGCCAAATACGTCATCTTAAAACTAACAACACTAAGTTGTAAGGCACTTTTGAACGAAGCTGGTCTTCTTTGGATTATCACAGACAGGAAAACCCCCAGGCAGAACTTCCACGCCCACGAATACCCATCCAGTCTGTCCGTGAGACCCCCTTCAAGGTCTGCCACCCAATGGGAGACTGCCCAGTGTCCCACAGGCCTGGGTCGGAAGGGACAGCCACGTAGAGGACACTATCAGCCCTTTCAGGGCCCTTGCTCACAGCTGTGAGGAGGGGCGGCCACGAGAACCTCGGTCCTTTCCTTGCAGTTTCTTGCAGCCCCACAGCCCTTGCTGTGGTGTGGATCCTTACCCCCCCCCAGCCTCATGGGGAGCCTACTTGCTTGTTTCCTTTGGCAGTGCTGGGGGTCAGATGCAGGCCCTTGCAAACGTGCTGTCTCCGGGCTGGACGCCCAGCCAAGACTGAAATATCGCGGCCTCGTGGAGGTATTGGGAGGAGAGACCTTGGAGAGCTAATTAGGTCTCCTGGGCATCGCACTCACGGGTGATTAATGCCATTATCGTGGCTACACTAGCCTCCGGAGTGGGACGGCCGGGAGTGGGACGACCAGGATGACGTCGCTGGTGTCCTGTGTGTCCGTGTCTCGCGTGCCTCCCGCATATCCCTCACCACGAGAACCCTTGTGCTGTGCTGCAGAAACAGGCCCTGGCCACGTTCGAAGGCTGTGTCGTCGGGCTGCCCGGGCTCCGGCACGCCATCCTTTATAAGTGGCCAGGTCTGTGCTACTTTATTTAAAAAAAAAAAGAAAAAAGTCTGAAAAAGCTTCCTGTTCAGCTCCCCTTTGCTTCCCAATAAAAGCCGAGACAAGAAGCAGCTCTGATGTCCAGATGGAGAGGTGCAGAGGGCCCTCCTTTCTCAGCCAAGGCTGAGGCCCCTCCGCTGTTCTCCACAAGTCCAGGAAAGCAGACTCAAGCACCTTTGGAAGGCCAGCGGCCGAGATGCCGCTCTTGGGGGGCCCCAAGTCGAGGCGTTGCCCCGGTGCCTGGCATCTTGGCACCCTTCCTGCCGCACCTTTGGTGTTCCTTCCGCTGAGCAACACCTCGGGCACGAGCTCCTCCACAGCTATTGTGTGCGCTCCCAAGGAAAGGCAGCTCTCAGGACAGGAAGCTTCTGCTGAGGCCAGCAAGGCGGTGGTGACATCTGGTTCTAGCGGCACAGCTCGGACGCAGGTCCTGCCTAGTCCCAGTGCCATGGCTACCAAGCAGCAGGTGGCAGCTACTAGAAGCTGAGAAGGGACTTTCTCTCTCTTCTGTTCCTGGCCAGGTAGTACTCACCCCTGGCCTGCTGGCTGCCCCTCCTGCAGACAGTGTCCACTGCCAGGATCTCTGTAACATTTCCTTGAGGGATGGGGTGCTGCTCACTGGGAAGGCGCTTACTTAGGGTGCACTGGGTCCCGGCTTCATCCTTAGCAAAAGAAAATGTACCTCTCTGCTTAAACTGATGGAGGACACTCCGCTGTGAATCATGGGAAACCCTGAGCAATGGGGAGGTGGACCACTAAAATTTCCAACTGAAGATAAATCAGGTGAGAAAGTGTGGCTCAGGCTACTGGTGCAACAGTACGTAGCCATGTAAACTATATGCCCAGAACATTCTACACTCAGAAATAAGGGGAACGTTAGAAGAGACAGGGGATTTCTGCCTTCTGATAATGGGATACTAATAAACCTTCCTGCAGAAGACAACTAGAAAAGCTGGACAAAATAGCTTGAAAATGTAATCGCCAGCATCAGACAACTGACAAGGTAGTGAATATTATCAAGCCCAGGAGCATGATGGTGCGTGCACGCCTGTGATCCCAGTTCTCCAGAGGCAGAGGCAGGAGGATCCTTGTGAGTTTGAGACCAGCCTGGTCTACAAAGTGAGTTCAAGGCCAGCCTGAACTGCAGATCGAGACCCTGTCTAAAAACAAAACAACAAAAAATAAATAAAAAAATAAAAACAAAACAAAACAAAAAAGTATTAAGAATTATCAGGAGAAGATGAAAGTCTGGGGAGGTGAGCCTAATATTTAGGACAACTTTCCTCCTAGCAGTGTTAACTGGTCCGGAAGAGACCACAGACATATCAAGGAAGACTTCAGACAGCCTCATTCCCTCTAGTCTGAAAAATACAGTCCAAATTGTTCTGCCCCAAGTTCCAGCAGAACCAAACATAAGCCTCTGGAGGGAGATGATGTCACCTCAGCCGCAAAGCCCATTTTTCAGCTCTCAGATTCAGCGCAGTGTGGAGCGACCCAGCACAGAGGAAGGGTTTAGCAGGAAGACAGCAACGGCCCAAGGAGACCCGCGAGGGCTACAGCTGCAGAGTTCCAGAGCCTGTTCGCAGAGGTGACAGGCTGAGGTGACAGGCCAGCAGGGTCTGCGGGTGATGGGAACCACATCAGCACCTGTCTGCGGTGCTCGGAGTCCCGTTACCCTGGGGGCTGGTGCAGGGCACCGCCGCTTCATTCCTGGCTGCACCTCCCTGTCCTCCCTGTTCCCTGTGACTCTTGTCCGCCTTCCATTTGCAATACTCCATTTCCATGGTCTCTGTTTCTCTTTTAATATTTATACCATAGCAAAGAGGGATATAGCAAAATAAAAACTAAAATTTTAGAGTTGAAAATACTGGAACTGGAACTGAGCGTGGTAGTGATACATGCCTGTAATTCCAGCACTTGGAAGGTTGAGGCAGGAAATCACTAGGATCAGGCTAGCCCTGGGGTATGTAGCAAGACCCTGGGAAGAAAAGTGGGGGAGTCGAAGAAAAAGGGAAGGGAGTGAGAGGGAGAGAGAGGAAAAGAGGAAAGCTATAACTGACATGAAGAACTCAATACAGACTAAGAATAGCTGAGAAGTCTAGCAACCTGGAAGACAGTGTCAAAAATGAAGTACTGCGAAACAAATGGCTGGAAAGTGTAGAAGGAATTGCAGGGCCTGTGGCTAGGGCTCAGGGCTAGAGCATCCTGGAGGGCGTGAGTCCCTGGGCTCCACCCCAGCACCAGAAAAGGAAGCTGGGAATGAGGGGCGGCTTCAGTAGTGAGGCACAGAAACTAAAAACACATGTGAATAACAATAAACTTCTCTTCTGGAGGGTTAACAACCTAAGTTTGCAGAACAAAATTAGAGAA
>NDGN011475315.1:0-11567 GCA_002564285.1 Tympanoctomys barrerae
CACACACACACACACACACACACTCAAAAGTAAAATAAAATAACTCTCATTAATATAATAAAGAGGTCTACTAAAGAAAGTGTGGGGCATTATTATCTTAGCTATTTTTCTCCTTACTGAGACAAAACATCCGACACCCACAAGTGAGCTTTCCTTCAGCTCCCAGTTTGCAGCGCTTTCAGGCCGTACCTGGCCGCTCCGAGGCAGGGGCCATCGCAGAGGACAAGCTGCCCGCGGCAGGCAGGGCGGCAGAAGAGCGCCCCACGCAGCGGCCGGCAAGCTGCCTCTGCGGCTCCTTCCACCAGGCCACAGCCCGCGAGGGGCTGCTGGCTTGAGCAAGTGCATTCAGCCACACCCAGAACTGCGCTAATTCCTAAAGAATCAAAAAGTTTGCGTTTAGGTAAACAGAAATTTTTAAAATTGAAATACTAGTAAAGAAAATAAGTAAAACAAAGTAGGACTTCTAATTACTATGTGATGGTTTCAAAGTGTAATGCATATGCAGTGGTCATCCAACATAGGAAGAAAAAAGGAAACACTTGAACAGAAAGGGGTCAAGAATTTTCGGAATTTAAAAAAAGTATGACAACTATAGCAAGCTCAGAGAACATCCAGAAAAAGAATTACCCCAAAACATACAATTAAATACAACTTTCCATTGCAGAAAACCAAAGATAATTTAAAAATCCTCACTAAACCCTGGAGAAATGATTATAGACAAGAATGAGAATTATATCACTTATCTGCTCAGAATTAATAACCATTCTACATATGAAATACTCCAAATAAAATACTAAGGTTATCATAGTGGGTAAAAAAATAAGATTCTATTATATTTTTTCTACAAAGATTAATTTAAAATGTTATGATTCTGCTAGATTAGCAGTGAAGGAATAGAGAAAGATATTATAGTCTAACGATTATTTATAGACAACCGCAATAGCTGTATATGAGAATACGTATTTTAAGTACTATCTTCTAAGCAATTTTTATTCAATTTATTTTAAATAGTCCAGAAATATTATTATAGGTAATATCCATTTCTGTTTGAAATTAAGTTTATTGGTGCACTTTAGGTATACACAGTGATCCCATTCTTTACACAAAATGTGGACCTGGCAAGACGTAAGGTAAGGGTTTCTCGTTTCCTACACACCCTTCACGCTTCTTCCCTTGCTTTCATCAAAGATTAGTTCCCGGTTTTTCTTATCTCGTTGTTCCTTTCTTTCGCATCCTTCCTTTCCTTCTACCAGCTCCCTGGTACCACTTGAGCCTTTTCTTCTTATTTCACTACATCTACTTCGTACTTCAGTACTGATTTACACGTGTGGTCTTCCACACCGGAAGAGCCATGCGAGGCGAGGTGCCGCTCGGAGCCGCCGCTGGCTTGCTCTTGCCATCTGTCCTTCCTTCTCTCCCTCTCTGCTCAATTGCTTACCTTGCCCGATAGAGCCATTCAGTTTGGTTTCACGGAATTAAAAGTCCTCATTCTCTCTTTCTATAACGTCCTTCAGAATATTTTGCAGTGCTGTTTTGGTGTTTACGAATTTCCTCAGATGTTCTCTCTCATGGAAGTGTCTTGTTTCTCCATCAATTTTGAAAGGTAGTTTTGTGAGGTATATCAGTCTGGCTTAGAGGTTGTTTTCTTTCTAGGACTTAAAATACCTCACTCCAAGCTCTGCTTGACTTGGAGGTGTGTGTTGAGAAATCTATTGTGATTCTGATGGGCTTTCCTTTATAGCTGATTTGTTTCTTTTCTCTAACAACTTTTAACATTCTGTTTTTGCGGTCAACTTCTGCAGTGTTGACTTTTATGTACCTTGGTGTGGCTTTTCTAAATCCTACACAACTGGAGTTCTCTATGCCTCCTTAACCTGTATGTCAATTTCTTTTTCCTTTCCAGGGAAATTTTCCATCATGACGTCTATGTATAGAGTGCTTGTCTATACAGGTGCTTGTCTCAATACAGGAAATTTATATTTGTAATCTCATGGATAAGTCATTAGAATCCTGTCAAGTAAAGTCCAACATAGCCCTTCCAGTGTAATGCACAGCAAGAATAAAGACACTGAGGCGTATTTGTAGCTGTGGAGAGCCCAGGGGTCTTGAGTCTAGCCATAGTGATGGCTAATCAGAACACAGGTTTTTGACCCAGGGCCAAAACTTGGTTTTATTCAGTCACAAAGGAGGACTGGCTTGAGGGTGAGTGACTGAGAGTGGCAGGAAGTGGTGAGTACTGTGAGCTGGGCTCAGTAGGAAGCCTGTAATTATCTCTGTCATATGCAAAGAGAAGGATATGCAGAAAAAGTAATTTGCATTATACTACCGAGATAGTATCTAATGTTTTGGGGTCCAGTGCTTCAGGTCTGATGTGTAGTTTTTCAAGCCCTAGGCGTTCATAAACTCTAGCTCAAGGCTCAATCTCAGCTGTCAGTGTGGAGCAGTCGCTCTTCATCCTGTCTCAGCCTAGCTCATATTAAGAGCAGCAGATGGGGAGTTCTGGGGAAACAAAGCTGCCATCTTCAAAGGCTACCCCAGCACCTTGGCTGGACCTATGTGCACTGCTTCAATCAATTGGAGGGATAAGGAAGAGGCCTAGCTAGCTTTGTACATAGCAATACATGGAAATAGGTTCAGGCACAGCCAAAAAGGAGAAAATTGTTCTTTCAAGGAGAGTTGCCCAGGTGGTCCTCCACATCTATGAATAGGATTCTTTATATAATGTGTTGTCTTGCATTTTCATTGACTCCAGTTAAACTTATGTTGTTCTCCTTTACATCATCTAGAAGTAGCTGGATTGATATCTTGTGGTCCTGTGGTTTTGTTTTAAGAATGCAAAATAGTAAAATAACAACAACAACAACAAAAATTACAAATGATACAAAGGTTCATTGAACAAAATAATAGGAATTGAACAATGGTTTCTGTGCTGCGTAATGTTACCATACCATTTAGTTGTTTAGGTTACCAGACATAAACCTGCACAGTGTCTTAAAACAGCAACAACAACAACAACAAAATGGTTGTAACAAATTAAACAAAAGAAAAAAAGAATGAAAAGAAAAAATTTAACCATTAACTTCTTTCAAAAGACTAGCAGAAATTGACAGTACAATTATCCAGACTATCCTGCAGGTAGACAGACAGATAGATAGATAGATAGATAGATAGATAGATAGATAGATAGAGCTATATAGATAACACGCAGATATGTTCTCCCCTCCCTGTCCTTTGCTCGCCCAGTGTCATGATCGTTTAAGAGCCCTTTGCTTTCCTGGTCACCAGCCACGTTCTGTGTGCTCTTTCTGGGATCGTGTCCTCATTGGCTCATTCTCCTGTGAATACTTTCAGTGGCATTTTTAATCTCCTAGATATCTGTATGAATCTTTTTTGTGGATTTTGTTCTTTCCTATGTCAGGCATTCTTGATTTCAATCCTCTATTTTTTAAATCTGTATTTTCTAGAGTCCCTAAGCATGTCTTCCTTACTGTTGCCACCTGTGTAGTTGCCTGACAAATTATTCCTGACTTGATTCCTTCTAGAGCTTCATTCGCTTGCTGTTCCCACTCGTACAGTCCAGGTGTGTGGCTTTTCTGTCCTTTCACCTCACTGCTTCAGGGTTGCCTTGGTGAGCTGGAGGTCTGGGGCTGCATCCTGTTTTAATGTCTTCTCATTTTTTACTTTTTTCAGTTTAATTCCTGGTTTAATGGTTGTAAATCGCATGTGGTGTGTTGATTTATTGCTCATATTTATAACCCTTAGAAAATGATTATTTCTCAGAGGTGTCTTCCACGTGTGGCTGCTTTTGAATTTTGAGTCTTTTGCAAGATTGTACCCTTCAGCGGGTTGGGGATGAGAATTTGCTGCCCACTTGGCCTAGCCTCTGGTTCTCTGGCACTACCCATGGTACTGTTTTTGACTATGAGGAAATCTCAGCCTTGGTATACCAGAAAGAATAACTGATTTGAACAATCATATCATTTTAGTTAACACAGTGTAGAACACGATAACTATTCGTGTCCTACCTTTACCTGTCTGAACTAGATTTGTGTTTATATAGCAAAATATAAAACAAAACATTGTATGTAGTAAACCAACCCTCAATATTTCAGTTTTACACTCAGAGGAAGAAATTTAAATGAGGTTAGGCAAAATAAACAGAAACAGAATAAAATGAAGCATTTAGAATCAAATGGCAAAAAGTTTGGGAAACGTGCAGAAGCAGGAGGGAAGGAAAGAAGGACTAAATAAAAGCAAGAATAGAACAAAGTAATGACACCAAAAAGCAGAAATGATACTCACAATCATAAATAAGTAAGAGCAAGTAATGAAGAAGAAATAACAAAAACAATTCAAAAAAAAACACAGAGAAAAAAAGTTTAAAATAAAAGTGTTGGGCTGGGGAGATGGCTCGGTGGAATAAGCACTTCCCTGGTAAGGGCAAGGGCCTGAGTTCAATCCCCGGTTCCGCCAAAATAAATAAATAAATAAATAAATAAATAAATAAATAAATAAAAGTGTCTCCTTCGTCACGTGTGTGTGCTTCTGCTGGTAGACTGCTTGGGTTGACAGAGCTCAGATCCACACCAATCAACTCTATAAAACAGTGGCAGCTGCGTGGAGGCGGAGGCTCCTCTCAGCGAGCCTACACCCCTACTTCCAGGAAGGGCCAGCTGCCCTCTGGCTGGAAGGCTGGAGCCAGACCTGTGCAGCGCACAGCAGTTCTGTGTCCCTCCAAGGTAGGAGGCACAGGGCGGACCCGGCAGCTGCTCAGAGTCCCAGGCTAAGCTGGCCCCTCTCCAGATGGCTCTTGGGCAATCACCATCTCTTGTGGGATGTCCCAGGAGGACCACTCACAAGCCGCTGCAGCCCATTTTGTCTATGACATAACACCACTGTGCAAATCTGAATTTACCCTTTTCATTTAGCTGTTATCTTTTGAAGAGAAATTAGACCAATATATCTTGGCCTGGCCTTACATTTTATAACAGCACAGCTCAAGGATTTCATGGGTAAAATCAAAGTAATGAAAAAGTAAAAATTTTATTGACTCAAACAAACAAATAAAATCACGTATGTTCATCCGCTTGTAATTCTTTGAAAATTTGTTTTTCAAATTTCTATGTTGGCATTTCCAATATTTCATCATTTTGTCTGTTCCTTTCTTCGGCTTTGACTGCCTGTATCTCTGGCCAAGAAGACTTTGAATTTACTCATTGTCTTTAAAATGCATTTCAAAATGATTTTTTTTTTTTTTTTTTGTACTGGGGATCCAAACTTGAGGCCTTGCTCTTGCCAGGCAGGCACTTATGCTACCCACTGGGCTATCTCCAGCCCTTCAAAACAATTTGAATATAAAAAGTAAAAGGAGCTGCACATGTGAACATACAGTAACTCTCTCATAGGCTAGGACTTGGAGTGTACATATGATCATAAAACAAAAATGCATTACAAGAACGGGCCCTTGGCAACCGGGAAACGCCTCCGTGCTGAGAATCATCTCTAACATCTGTACTCTTGTCATGTCGCCACCAGCTAGCCTGTGATAGACTGGATGTGATCAAAAGTCAGATCGATTCTCTGCTCTTTAAGAAAATGTACACCAAGAGCTTCCAAAAGATGGCACATGGAACAGCTCCCTGTGTCTCCTCTCCTTCCTAAGAATTGATCTTATTTCCTACAGTTCTAAACACTACTCATTTACTCTGTCTCCGTTTCCTCAGCTATGAAAAGAAGTCTATAATTCTATGTGGCAACAAGCAGTACTTAGTTCAGTGCATTGTATTGACCTGTGTCCTCAAAACTTCCAAGTTTATTCTACTTCATCCGTTTTATAATTGAAAGACAGCTTTTGGGGTGTGTGCTGAAAGCGAGAGAGAGAGAGAGAGAGAAAAGAGAAAGGAAAAAATAAGGGAGAGGAGGGGAGGAAGGACAGAGAGGGAGAAAGAGAGACAGACACACAGACCATAAAATCACAGTCACGGCTTTCTGGTGGCCTACGATTTTCTATTTATGGCATTTTAAGACAACTCCAAATCTTTACTTATACCTGGCAATTTACTATTGAAAAGTAAATTTAATTGCTTTTAATTTTCAAATAAAATCAAAGCCACTATTTTCTTAATTTTCTTCACCATAAGAGGGATAAGAATAGATTGTCCAGGTCTTCTTTCACTAAAAGTAACATTCAAGGTTTTGCTTTTGTTCCTCCCAGTGACTTCCATAGATCTATGCTACATCTGTATCTCTAGGAGTTTAGCATGAAGCAGAGACACACATTAAGCACACTGACTACCAAGTAGAATGGTTTCCCTGGCAACCATAACCCAATGGAAGCCCTTAAAATTCCTTTCCTTTCACACACAATTTTTTTCTAATGACTTTGGACATCACAGATGGCAAAAACAGACACAAAACTACCTGTTCCAAAGGTGTTGCTGCAGAAACAAAGCTGACTCAACAAGAAATGTTCTACTCTGTTCTGTAGTTAACTACTTTGTAGTGTAATTTTTGAATAATTTGGAAATGATGCCATTCCAAAGTGCCTTATGCTCTGTGGAAAGATCAGCTTGCTCTAGCTGCTGGAGCAAATGACCGTAGTATTTTTGGCTCACAGTAACACAAACACTTGTCTCAGTTGTGGAGTCAGAATTCTGCCAGACATGCTGGAGTGCAGGGAGTAGGCTCTAGGCTTGGCTTTCTCTGTAAGTGTTAGGAGAGAATCTCTTTTCCTTGCCCTTTTCTAGAAGGTGCTCACATTCTTTGATGGCTGGTTCCCTTTTTTTTTTTTAACTGACAAGATCGTTTTTCTCTAATTCCTTCTCCATTATCACATCACAGCTTACTTTTCTGGATAATCTAAACTAACCTGGATAATCTAGAATAATAACCACATCTCCATCTCTGTGTTATTGAAACCTGAAAAATCCTTGTGGCAATATAAGGGGTTATATTCACATGTCCTGAAAATTAATGCTTTAATGTTGTTCTTATGCTGAATTTCTGGGATCTTGATTATTATATGTCTGGGTGTAGTTTTAATTGGCTTAATATTATTTGGCATTCTATATGCCTCTGTTACCTGAATGTCAGATTGTTCCCCCATATTTGGGAAGTCTCTGCTATTACTTTTGCCCATATTCTTTTTATATTGTTTGTGTTCCTCCTTCTTTCTCATTAATACCTGTTAGTCTTATGTTGTTAATCTTTGCATCATCTTGTAACTGTTGAATTGCCATTTCCTGGATCCTATTGTTTCTAAGAGATTTCTCTTTACATTTTCACTAGCTGCAATGGTATGTTCAAGATCTGAAAGTCTGTCTTTACTTTCATTCAAACAGTTTTTGCCAATTTTGATTTCCTGTCTTCTTTGAATCTGCTTCATGCATTCTGTTTCTCTCCTATATTGCTCCAAGTTTCCATCATGTTTCTATTCTCCTCTATTTTTCTATCAGTGTCTTCTTTATAAAAGGTTAGTAATTCTTTCATTATAGTTATCATTTATTTTTTAACCTGGGAGATTACTTCCAATCTGATTTCCTCTATACCCTTGTGCAGCTGTCTCTTTAGTTCAGTTGCTATTATTTCAGAGATTCCACGTACGTAATTTCCAACTCCTTGATGCTGATGTCTCTTGGGTTTTCTCTGGGAGGGCTCAGGGCCAGAGGTTGCATTTGACTCCTTATTTTTGTCATTTTCTACTTCAGAGATAACTTTTTATTTTGGTTTATATGATATCTTTTTGTGAAGGTTTGATGTAGACAGCTGTATCACTGCGATCAGAGCCTCTGTGTAAAGAGTTGTTCTTTAGGTATCTCTCTTGTGTCACAGATTCCCAAGATTTTGCCTTCTCTGTTGATTGAAAATGAGATACTGGTTGCCATTTGGCACTATCCTCCATCCTTCAGTGTCGGGCTTTGGTGAGGTTATTACCCAGGCGCCTCATGATGTTATTACCCAAAGGAGAACATGTGGTTAAAGCAGATGTGGTTTCCTAGTTGTAGTAGTACAATTAGCAATACTAAAAAGGGGTAGTGAAATTTAAAAATTGACAAACTTTTGTAACTAATGCTTTTGTACTTTAGACCATAAGAACAAACATTAGAGCTATACAACAAAGCAGATCTTGAATTAGGAATTTGTATTTAAAATAGTTCCACTGAGTTCTGTCTGAGCACCTCCTTGCTATGTACCTGGAGTCTTCCAGGCAGACTAGTTTGCCCAATTCACTTGCTGACACCTCTGTGCTACAGGGATGCTCCCATAGGTCTGGGCCTCAGTCTGGGCCCCACTGGGCCTAGCAGTAAGCCTCAGTTCACCGGATCTAGGTCTACCAAACTTGAACTTGACTGGCAGGCCCCGTGTGCATCTGCCTGTTGTGCTCGGCTCCTGCTGGCTGCGCCTCACCGAAGTCGACCCACTGGGCCCCGCTGAGTGCTGGGCTCTGCCGCTCCTTCCAGGTGTGGCCCACCAAAGTGGAGTCTCTTCACAAACTGTTAGTTATAGACAACACTAACTATACTGGGGGACAAGGGGTCACATTATCTTAATTAAGCAGTTGACCTTACAATTATCATTGTCAAGACATACCCAGGCATCTCCCAATCTGGCGTACCGAGAGGGACATGCTATCATGTCCGCGGCTTACTTCACAACATACACAACTAGGGGCTAAGCATGAAAAAGCAGCCAAACCCAATGGGAAACAGTCTGTAGAGTAAAAGCTTATTCTCAGATAAAATGGCAGTGTCCACAAAGATCTAAAAAGCAAGCACTGAGGACTGTCCTCACTCAGAGACTACGTAAGAGGCTAACTGAATCAGTATGACAAACAAGTATAATTTGCAATTCTTCATTACATTCTGCATGAGAAAGTGAAAATTATCTGTAAAGGACTATATTAGAATAATTGGTTAAGTTTGATTCTGACTCATCAAATGGTAGTGTATTGTGTTAAATTTCACTGAACATTGTTAAGCTAAGCATGGTGGTACATACCTTGAATTCAGCCAAAGAGAGGCAAAGGCAGGAAGAGCACAAGTTTGAAGCCAGCCTGGGCTGCATGGCAAAATCCTACCTCAAAAGATAAAGAAAGAAAAGAAAAACTGAAGTTGTACTATGCTTATGTAAGACAAGGCCCGATTCATGAAGACCATGTTCTTCAGTATTAAGGAACTAAAGGCCCAGCCTCTTTACTTTAAAAATGTTTAGAAAATGTGCACATAAATGAGTATTTCAGGAGAGAACGATGAATATATAAGCTATAAATAGCTGGCACATCTGTGCGAAGGGGTGTAGGAATTCTTAACACTACTATGCAACATGGCTAAAAGTTTGAAATTATTGCATAAGTAAAAAGTTATAAAAATATATAAAGAAGCTATATTGTCAAAATTACATTTTAGATGATGATAACACAGATAGAAAGAAAATAGACTTAGAGATGATTTCCACTGAGAAACCGTCAGGAAGTAAGACTAAAGCTCAACAACCAGAACAGAGTAGGTTTTAACATTGAGTTTTTTGCTATAGAAAATTAACTAGACCTGGAGATTTCTTGACTCTAAAATTAGTCATTTTTTTCTTTCATTGTCCTACTATACCTTTCTTGTCTTCAATTCACCAAATCAGTGGGTCCAGCTAACTCACTGGCCACAGTGTTCTCAAAGTTATATAAACACGTCTTTCCGTAAGCTCCAGCAGAAGGTAATCAAGCACATATTGTTGCTAAAGAGCAGAATATTCAACATGGACAAATGCCTTTTTCAGTTGAGTTCCTTGTTTTTCTGAGTAGCTTTGGATATCGTAGCCTAAATTTAGAAGAAATATTCATGCCGTGTTAGTAAGATGAATGAAAGCTTATTTTATTTGCAAAGGGACACTATTTGGACCTTAAAAGACAATACTCATAATAATATTGCCATGCTGTTAAGTTAGAGTGAAGGAAAATGGGCCTAAATTTATAATGTGGGTTGAACCTTTCCCATTTATATAGGCCTCTATGTGGAGATAAATTGGTTTTATGTGGTTTTGTTTACTTCTCTCCCCAGACCTGAGTTCTTCAATCCTAAACAATTTTTTCCAAAAGCTGCAATTACTAAGATGACAGTGCGCAGCGGTGCAGCTGCTCCGGGCTCTGGCGCGCTCCCAGCACACTGTTGCCTGTCATGCACATGAATTCCTGCCGTGATTAGGCCCCTTACTCACAGTAGGAGCTGACAGCTCCATTGTCTGAAATGTCGCGCATTTGTAGAGCAGGCACAGGCTTGTCTGTGCTCTCGCTCATTTCCTTGCACGTTTTCCACGTCCGCTTCAGCTAAGCTGCAGTAAGTGTACTTGATGAGCAATCACTTTCCTGGAGCTTGATCTTGTCAATAAAAGACTAATGATACGTGAGATCACAGCCTGGTTAGATATAAACATGGATTCAAACAACACCTTCTAGAAAACTTTGGAAAGAGAATTTAAAGGGCTCCAGACTAAAGGAGAAGACAGAGAAATATTTTGGTTTCTTTTAAGATCAAAGAGCAGTAATGAAACATGACAATGACATATTCCCTTGTTTTAGAAAAATTAGCTTATAGTTCAATCTAAAAAGAAAAGTTTCATTTGAAAAGATAAGTGTAATATATCTTCATCTTATTTCTAATAATGAGGGAAACTTCCACAAAACCTCTTTACTCTTCATCTAAAATTCAACTTGAAATGCTAAATGTGGGAAATTTTCTGGAATAAGTAACAGATGCAGAGCCTACTTCCACTGAAAAAGGAACCCAAATTCCTTCTATAGGTGACCTTGGAGAAGGGTGGACTGTAAATGCTTATTCTGTTGTTTGAACTCGAAATGTTGTGTGACCCTAAAAAGCTCCATTGAGGAAAAATTGGCAGAGTCCTAAAGTGACCCAAATGGAGAGGCCAGGAAGAGAAGACAGCCTTTGTGCTGCAGCTTGCGTCCCATCTCCCAGCTACACCGGATTCACATGCACGCACGCTTTGCTAATATCCTTCACCTGCTACTGTTTGCATCTGTGATGGCAGCTAGATTCCTGCAGTCACAGAGTGTCTCCTTCTGCTGTGGAGCCTGAGGGTCCCACCGAGTAGTGCGCAGGCTTCTTTCTGTTGTCTAGCGTTTGCTGAGATTTGACTGGGGACAATGTCAAGTACCGCAGCAGTGCAGAGAATCACTGTGCCTCCCGCAGTTCTTTATCTGAAATACAGGTAAGTAGGTAGATGGCTAGATGATAGATAGGTATGTAGGTAGGTAGGTGGATAGGTAGGTAGGTAGGTAGATAGGAAGGTAGGTTGGTAGGTAGATAGGTAGGTAGGTAGATAGACAGATAGGTAGGTAGGTAGGTAGATCGATAAGTAGGTAGGTAGGTAGTAGGTAGATAGGTAGGTGGATAGGTAGGTAATAGGTAGGTAGGTAGGTAGATATATGGTATTTATAGGTAGATAGATGATAGATAGATAGATAGATAGATAGATAGATAAATGGTATTTATAGGTAGATAGATGATAGATAGACAGATAGATAGACAGACAGACAGACAGACAGACAGACAGACAGA
>NDGN011475316.1:0-21474 GCA_002564285.1 Tympanoctomys barrerae
TCTCACTACTAGATCAGACTTATAGTGATTCTCCTGTTTACAGCCTCTCAAGTGCTGGGATTATAGGTGTGTGCCACCATGCCCAGTCTCAATCACCCTCTCAGCATGCCTCCAGGGTGGGGCTGGCACCGCAGGCCCAGGCATCAGGATAGAACGACCAGCCCCTGCACCTACTTGTAGGTGCTTTAATCTGCTGAGCTATTTGGCAGGCCCTCCATCTCAGCTTTCAGCCCTCTGAACTCTCAGTACTCTCTGTGGCTTTATGCAACTTCCTAAAAATGCTTCCTTCAGTCCTCTGTGATAATTTTCTGATCTAGCAGTAGGGGTCATCCCCAGCTGTTTATTGCTTTGGAAATTCTGATGCCATGCAAATAAAATGAAAAAATAGTCCATTGTTGCACCTCCTCACCTGTTCCTCTCTTTTAAATGCTCATGTTATAGATTTAATTAGTCTCTTAAATTCCATGGTGCATGGTGGCTACTAATCATGAGAGATCTTTTTCATAAATCTGAATATCTTATTTTATGCAGAACATTTATAATATATTTATAGTTTTATATTAGAACTCACATATCATGGAGATTCTTTTATTAATGGCCCTCATACCATGAGTGAGAATAATAATAATAATATTACTCATTATGATTTACTTTAAAAATCAGCTATTTTTCTTGGGAGAATTGCAAAATCTTTGCAGTTCCCTTTGTAAAAAAAGTTCATATAGCTTCTGAATTAGTGCCTGAAAAGATATGATTGATTTCTTTTCTTTTCACCAAAAATGGATAATTTGTGTCCTTTTGCAAAGAAACAGTAATGCTCCTTATGATCTTACATTTATACTTAAACATGTATGTTTAATTTTCTTCCTAAGCTGAGAAATAAAATCATGTCCATATCTTAATTATACTTTATTTTCAATGTCATGCTGGGATCTCTTGGTAGAGCATATTTTTCTGTCTTACAAAAAAAATTTATATATATGAATTCTAATTTAGCTCACAGAAATATTTCCTATGGACAATTCTTCATTTTGAAAAATCTTTAATTGGACTGTTAAACATTTTGTTTTTGTTTTGTTTTTCTTTTTGAGGTACCAGGGATTCAACTCAGGACTTTGTGCTTGCCAGGCAGGTACGTATGCGGCTGAGCTATCTCCCCCCAGCTGGACTGTTAAACCTCTTGGGCTGATCTATTGTTAAGCTAGCTTGTGAGCAGAACTCAGAAAGAATGTGCATCTTGAATTTAGCCTTATGATTTATAATTTGGGAGTGCACGTACTAAAATTGCTTTTCATAGATGATCTTGGTAGTCATTTGAGAATGTTCACATCAAGTAGACTGGAGTATTTTACTCTAATCAGAAGATATCCCCCTGGTCATCTGAAAGAGCTTTGGGGGAATTTGCTTTATAAATGACATTTTGCACCATTTGATTTAGTGTATGTCTTGCCTACCCACTGACTGTCATAAGAGTGACACTTTTTCCTAGACAAGCTCACCTCTACCATTCGATCCCCTTTACAGAAGTAGCATCTGATGGTGGTAAGGGTGAAAGACAGTTCTCCTGTATAGGAAGAAATGAAGCCCATCTGGAATGGACCCTAATTCTTCCAAGGTTAAAATAAGATGTCACTAGAATAAAATGAAGATGTGGGACACATGAAAATAGGAATGAAGAAACAGACCTAAATAGGGAAATGAATATTTTAAAATGAAAATCCCTTAAGGTCAACAAATTAGCATTTTCATTTTAGTGATTAAAGCAATGACAACTACAAGCTGAAAGAAGTTCAAAGATTTACTTAGGGTCCCTCAGATGGGTGGGAATGCTGAAAAAACAATTATCTGGATAGCAATAAAGAGTTTTTAAAAAATTTTCCATAGTTTTCCATAATTTGGAACATAATTCCTTTTTCCCAATGAGCTATAAAGGAAGATATTTAATAAGAATTACCATCTTGGTTATTTCTGAAATAATTTCCATCATGTTATCAGAAAAAAAAAAAGATCAAGCAATTCATTCTTGCAGTGCTTTGTGGAGGACAGAAGCTTAAATGTTGTATTTTAACACAAAAGATTTCCCAAAGAGGCATTGCATTGTACAGTAAGTGCCATGAGGAGATTAACTACTATGCAGACTGCATCTTGAACAGGAAAACTGAAAGATTTCTATATAAAACTCATAAATGAAAGTTTTCATTTATTCATGACATTCCAGCATATTCCAAACTATTTTTCTAAGAGAGGCAACGCACAGCCTTTTAGTTTTATGTTATCACTTAAAAGATTTGAATAAAATTATTCATCAATCTCCAATTCTGTTATTATACTCAAGAGGAGTTAATTACTATCTCATGGGGTCATTTTTAGCAGGAAATATTTAATGGATTGCTACCATGGCACAATATCATGGCAGAAAAGACATGACTTTCAGTTATTAAAAGATGACTCTGTGAATTATTTTTTAGGAGACAAGGCTGCAAGGGAAAGAAAGAAGAGAAAGAAAGAGCTTGAAGGTGTAATTCATTTTTACCAACACTGTGTTTACTTATAAAGAGTGTTCTCTTTGTAAAATTCATGAAAATATAAAAAGCAAAATGTCATTGGCTGTGGATGCCTGAACACAAACAGAAGAGTCATAGGAAAGGATCATCTTTTGCATAGTCAAATATGATAAGAAAATAATATTTTAAATTTGTTGATTAATAAAAGTGTACCCACAAAGCCAACTAAGCCTCTTATGGAAGCAAAGGAGTCCTTTTCCTGGTTTTAATACTCAACAATAAGTGGAACATAAATAAGCTCACAAGTTTCCTCTTTTAAAAATGAAGGAAAATCTTTGCGTTTTGACAATGGCTATTATTCTTGTACAGCTCACTAATCCTTACTCTATGATTGTGTAGTGCCTTATAACAGACCTAATTATTCTTACAACCTCTGTGGAATTTCTGTAGGTCTATTCTGACCAATTAGCATTTCCCCATGAACAACCCTTGCTCCCCAAACTCAAAGCAAGCAATTATAGTAAGACCTTACACCATATTCCTACTGTTCAACTAAAGTCTAAAAAAATTGATTTAAATAGTCAAAACATGGCTGAAATGTGTATTCTTTCTTTTCCCCTTCCCTTTATTGTGCCTTAGAACTTAGCTTTTGCCTTAGCCTGGGACCACATAATGTGCATGATGTAGACAAGTCATTTTCTTACTTCCTTTGGATCGCCTCAAGGACTTTGATACTCACTGATTTTCATTAGTGGCATACTTAATGAAATACATATTCTCATAAGACTAACCACATGCATGCTATCTTACAGTTAAAATTCATAATAATATGATTTTGCAAAGACTCTGAGCCCAAACTACCAAGATTTCTAGAAGTATTGATGGGATGGAAGGTCACCACAGAATATCATTTAGTACATCATGAAAATGGTCAAATAAGTGGCCAAAGAAGTACAAAATAATGTCTAAAGTTTTTAATCTTCAATGCTGCTCTGCCATCTCTAAGAACAGAATAAAAAGGCATATTGGCAATTGAACTTGCAACTCCATTTTCATTCTATTGTACACTTCATATAACACTCAAATTTACTTAGAACACTTTTTGATGAAATTCTGATTATTTTAAATAAGAACAAAAAGCATAATTGAGTGGCCATAAGCCAAGCAATGTCCTTACCATCACTGGACAATAACATAGCACAGAACACTACTGTAATCTGTTAGTCACCCTGTCTTCTGGTCTGTGTTTGATATGGGTTGATACACCTAGAACAACAGACCAATAAGACCACGCTTCATACACAGGATGCCTCAGATCTGAAATGCACTAAAAATGTACATCTCTTCCATTCACGTTTTATTTTCATGGAAGAGTTCCAAAATCAGGCCTAACTTGTCTGGGATGCCTATTCCAAGAGTTCAGCAAGATACAGTGGTGCTATTTTCTGGGTAGCATTGCATTTCACTTGCCATTAGACCATCTTGCTTCTGAATAGTACACTATACTTTATCGAGCTCCTTTGTATGTTTTGGGGCATTAAAACAATCCATCCTGTAGACAGTATGAGAGACAAAAATCATCCACAGATTAAACAGGAAGCAAATAAGGCCTGAAGAATTTAGATGACTCCTCTAGCAGACCAGAATGCAAGGTCTGAGTGCTACCTTTGCCTGTGTGATGATAAGCAGGCAACAGTGGATATAATTTCATGTGTTTTAGACTCAGAGCATCTCAAAACATTGCACTAAAAATTGTGCTTTGCTACCATAGCTGCCTCAGTTGGTGACTTGCCTTTATTATAAAAAGGGACAGCAGAGTACATATTGCCCTCTGTGGCAACCATGTGAGTACCAGGTTAAGGCAGAAACAGTTTTCCATCTGTTATTTAGTTATTTTTTGCATTGAATAAAATTAGTATCACTGCCTTATTTTCAGTCTTCTTATTGCTATAAAAATCATCAGTATGTTCTACTGTTATGATGTTGTCAATCACTCTATCTCTCTAGTCCTTTTAATTCCAATATCTTTTTTTTCTTATACAGTGAATGGAATTTAGGACCTTGCACTTGTTAGGCCGGCTCTTGTGCCACTGAGCTATATCCTCAGCCCCATCAATCCTAGTATCTTGTAGTTTTCTTTTGCATTAATCTTACAACAAAATCAACAATTTCCTGATTTTCCTCCAAGGATCAGGGGTTTGACTCAGTGGGAGAGTGTTTGCCTAGCATGTGCAATGCCCTGGGTCTGACCCTTACCACAGAAACAGAGGGGGATGGGGAAGGGAGAGGTAATATATGAATCACCAATGATATAACTGAAACCAGCTACTGTTTGTGTGGAACTTATAGCACATATATCCTTTAGTTTTTATTCCACAATGACTGACTTCAGGGTCGCTGCTTATAAGTAATTGCAAAGCAAGGTGATACAGCCGTTTAGTTCATCATTTAGACAATGTCTAATTCTGTTTTTCTCTCAGTCCTATGTTCTCACAATATTTCTTGAAATTATGATATAGACCAAGTGTCTTAGCAGGATGATTTCTTTACATTTGACTTGTTCATGATTTCTTATTTACTTGATAAAGAAAGAAAGAGGCAAAATCCTCACTGTACTGTCAACACATCAACACGGGAAGAGTTATTCTCCAGAGAACTTCGGGTTTATAAATTTGAGATATGTTTTACTCTTGATCCTTGAACAATATACAGAGAAATCCTTCTATTTCATTTTCCCTCTCAATTGATTAGAAATATTGTTGCCATGACCGGAGGTGGTTATATTCCCAGTGGGAAAGCTCCTGACCAGGATTCTGTCATGCACTTGGCCTCTGAGCCTGGGAGGAAGGGGCAGAAAGGAGTGAATAGAGCCCTAAGGAGTTAGAGATCATGGACTTGAACTTGACCTTCCCCATAGGATTCCATGCTGCACCTTTGACCTTAGGGACAGAGCTCTCTACTGATCCCACTCATAAACACACAGTTAAGTAAAAATAAGATTCTTGGATTGGTTGAAAATAGATGGCTTTAGCTGTGAACTGCTGCTTAATAAACTGCTATAAAACTTAGTGGCATGAAGACAAGATTATATTTTCTTACAAGTCTTAGATCAGGAAGTTGCATTGCACACAGCAGGAACACACAAGGGCCTTTACCAGCCATGGCTCCCTGGGGCCACAGTCTAGAGCCCAGTGATCCTCCAGGAGCGGGCTCCTCCCTTCTGGTCCTCATGTCTTCCTTGTGAGCTTTACTCCTTGGCTTGTCCCTCTCTACAGTCTTCCCCCATGACTGGCTGGAGCAAAGTGGTTGGGCTTCCAACAAGGTGCTGAGTGACAAGTCAGAAGCTGGCTGGCCCACCTAGAGCTGAGCTCCAGATTTTTAATGGCATCATCTGTATTCTTTCAGGTTAAGCCAGTCATAGGCCTAATCCAAGGAGAGGAAGCAGGGCAGGGCAGAAACCATGGGAGGTAGAGATCAGGACTGGTTATATGTAAGATAGTGGCAGCCCTGCTTTATTTCCACAGCCCTCTTAAGTGGCAGTTCCCTTCTCTCCACCCTCCCACCCACCCAGCCCTTCTTGTCATCTGCCATGTCAGCACACCCTGCTCGCTGTTCTGTGCAGGCCAGAGTGAGAGCTTCTCCTACCCCTTCCTTCCCACTTCTATATTCAGTGACCTGCTGCTGGAAGTTTGAAATTAGCCATGATAGAAATATTCCCATCAGGCAAAACTGGAGACTGCTCCAAATTAAATGTGTTTTACTGTTGTTTGCTTCGTAGATTTTGGATGGCCAGTTTCTCATCACACGTCCGAGCCCAGTCTCCCTCCACTGCCCCCTGTACCTCCATCTGGTTCATATGGTGCTCTGACAGTGACCAGAGTATTTTCCACCCAGGAGTGGGATCTATAGATGAGAAATAAGATACAGGCTTTGTTTACAGACTGAATTTCATATTTTAGTCTCCTATTTATTCTTTATGTGTTTAGAGGCAAGATACCTCACCATTGCTGGGTAAAATACAGAACAATAGTGCAACTATAAATATGAAAGAAAGTTGAAAGATATCTTTTAAGAGATAAAACAAAAATCTCTAAGGCTCCGTACATTTATTTCAGATTCCTTCTCTAAGGATTTATTTCCTCTGACGGTAGTGCTTCAAGTACCGTGGCAGATGAAAAAGGAGAGTTTGGGCTGGGGTCTGGCCAGACACAGCATGTGCAGTGTTCTCTTCTTCACCCACAGCTGTTCCTGAAAGCAGTGGTAGTAGCTGGAGGTGGTAACTTGGAGAGGTGGGTATGATGCCAGGCTGCAGCCCGGGCTGGACTGACCTTCAAGGGGAGACTGTGGGAGTGATGGCCTCTCACGCCAAGAGCTATCAGACTTGCACCTGGCACAGTTCCCCTGTGCCAGCAGTCCCATCATGAGCAACTTATTTAACCCTGTTTCAACATTATGAAGTAAAAAATGGGCCTGATGTAGTCCAATGTGAAGGCCCTGGGTTCCCACCCCAGTATCACAAAAATCAAACCAAAATCCCACCAACCCCCCCTCCAATTTATATAAATAGAAAACTCATTTAACTCATGGAAAATTCCAGCAATTATGTTTCAAGCTCAGAGTTTTAACCCCACAGGATCAGGATGATAGCAATGCTACAATGTCCCCAAGATACATTTGAGAGGAGGCAAGCAGTGAATGGCTACTGGAAAGTCTGACACAGACTGAACTCCCAACAAGTAAATGAAGCCCTGTATTTCTCTTACTCTCTTTGCTATTTTGTCTTGCTGTTGCCAAACCTGCAACTATTTTTAGTTTTTCAGCATAGATCTTGCTGTTCAGTAGAAGAGCAGATAGAAACATCTAATCATGATGAACCTTGCTTGGTTTGCAGCGCTTCAAATTATAAACTTATAGTTCTGATACATTGGCTGTAAAGTGCTGAATATAAGCCAAAAAAATGTTAGTTGAAATGACTTGTTTTCAAGGAAGTTGCTCGTGTTAAACAAGATACATCGAAGACTCATAACAAATGCAGTAAAAAAATTTTAAATATAATAAAATAAAGTGAAATATGCAGCTTTATCTGCTCCCCACACATACGAGAGTTGTGGTTTTGATTATTTTGACTGGAGATGGTGGGTGGGAGGGAAGACATGTTGAGTATCTAAATTGAATTTTAGTCCCATGGGCATTTGTGAAATATACGACCAATCTGCAAGTAGTCTTGCTTTTTGATTATACTCTCTTAAAAAGTAGGAAAGGAAAACAGATTTTTGGACTTTAGCCCATGATATTAATCTAAGTTGCTGGAAACACAGTGGGTTTATAATCACTATTTGCATGGGCATTGCCTGTCTAAATTGATTTTTAAGTGGAATGTTCAAATGCATGACTCAAATCACTCTTAATCATTGTTAAAATTAAAGCCAGGAATGTTAGTTAGAAGGCCACAGTGTCATATTTTTGCAGCTCTTATGAAAGCACACATGATGTAGATTCCTTTAACAGATGAGGAGTGAAGAATTGGGTACATAGGTAAGATGATCTTAAAGTGCAAGAAAAACAGAACCTTGAATTTTTCACATAGTTCTATGCCCACAATCTCAAGAAAAAGCCCAGGAAATAAGATGAAAACAGTGACTTGCTTCCTTAATTGAATAACATACATAGTAGATTATTATCAACTGATACCCAATAATAGAAGAGAGACACACATGTATGAGTACTTTGTTAACTAATTAAAGGTTCATGGGTACACACATTTTCTGAAGAAACAAAGCTCCTATGTGATAATGAACCCAAATCCAGGGTGGCCACTTAAAATGTCATCACTGCCGTAAGAGGTTACATGCATCCTCGGTGAGTTCTTCTATTTTATGTAACAGAGATAACTTCCGTTACAATGACTGTCCACACAGAGAAAATAATGGGTCTTCCAAGGCTGCTGCTGATTGATCTGCTACAATTTTCAAACCTTTAGAGAACCTGGCTCTGTTTTATTTTTCATAAAGTGCCTTAGTCATACATTGCACCGGGAAGCAAATGCGTGAATCACTGTAAATGATACAATTTCTTATTAGCTGATACAGTAATTCCTCTGACATTCATGCTTTTTAAAATTGCTTTTAAAAGAGTTGCCAGTGGAATGCTCTCAAAGATATGGCTTTGAAAAAATCCACTGTAAGTAAATGCATTGAAGAATTCTGGAAATTCCGTGTAGCTGGCTTTCTAGTGTCAAAGATAAAAGTAGATTAATAGTTTAATTAAGTATGTTAGAAACTCTGGGTATTGTAGCTATTACACCTTTGACCTCAAGGGAAGCAGTCAGAGAGGTAGGCAGGGTGAGAACCAAGGTTACATATTTATGATGCACAACTGACTTGAAAAGCACACCAAGCCTGACAGGACTTGTAATTAACCAAAAGATCCAGTAAATTATGAGATCAATAAAATTTCCCGGGTGCCATAGTTTTCAGAACTAGTTAGTGCATTACTAATTTATTGGCAAAAACTTCATGGAACTGCAAGCAAGATAAATAAAAATGCCTGGATATAAAAATAAATATGTATGCTTGACAAATCTGAAATACACTGTTTACAGCTAATGAGGAGGCAACTGTGCGTTTTGCCGCATGTTTTATATCTAGAGCAGGGCAGAACAGTAAAACCAATATAACTGATAACCTTGGTGCGAGCAGCACAAGCCTGCAGTTCCCATTATTCCCCAGAGAGGGAATTAATTAGTGCTTGTCAAAAGCAGAGCAATCCTCTACCATAAAACTTAAAGTAATGGAGAGGCAACGAACGGCTTGGATCTGCTCCAAAACAAGTTCTTCTCTTTTTCGGGAGAAAAAAAATGCAGTATATATCTCTGTATTCAGTGTATATACTTGCTTTATGCCAGATATGAGTAGCTTTCTCCATACATCTGCATGAAAGCACATTATCTTTTGGGTTACAGTTCAACAAATATTTATGAAATGTCTATCATGTCGGGATGCACGGGATAAAAATATATTGAGTTTTGTTGAGTGAGGCAATGAGAAAAGACGGTTAGAGGAAAAGACATTTTAACTCAAAATGCTAATGACTCTGTTGGGAAAATATGCCGGGATTGATGGGGACCCTTATCCGAACCTGGCAGGGAGGTCAAAGGAGTAGGTAATGGATTACTAAAGGGCAATACTCTTTGTGCTAGAGAAGACGAGCTTGTTTCACAAGCTCTTTTGATAGGGGGTCTGGAGGGTCTTTATACCTACTGCTCCCTTCTAGGAGTGTTTGACCTCTCCACCCTCCTGCCTGTTCCCCATCCTACCTGACTCATCTATACCTTGAAGGGTTTCTAGAGTAACCTCTCTCATGAGAGTTTTTATGAGTTCTTTCTACATTAGATTCACTCTACGCCTTCTCTCTTGTATCCTTTTTTATAGAACCTTATATGGTTCCACAGTATTATTATATTTTGCAAATAGCATGATTTGTTTTTTTACTTTGATGATGATCTTTGCTACTCAAAGAGTGCATCTCATGGCACAGCCATCCACACTATCTGGGAGGTTGTTAGAAATGCTGGACCTGCACCCCCTCCCCAGACCATATGGAACAGGATTTGGGGTTTTATAAGGAGGTGACTTGCAGCCATGTCATAATTTAAGAAGACACGATCTAGATCTCCAGTGCTTCATGTTCCCATAGGATAACTGATTGGCATTCAACTACTCAGATTAAAACAGAATATCATTAAAAACTGAATTCTCCATTACCCATACTTCCCATGCTCAATATTCCCAGATGGCTAGGGACTGAGTGCTGCACAGTACAGATATGGAGCATTTTCAGAAAGACAGGAAGTTCTGCCAGATATGCTGGATTATGCACACCTTGAGGACAAGGACATTTTTCTCACTGCAGCAAACTGCAGTCAGTACCTAGAACAAGATAGGCATGCAGACTGCTTTTCTTAAATAAAAGTTTTACTTAAATAAAATGAATGAAGTTATGCTAAAACACTTCAAAAATATCTGTTTCACAGAAGGTGCAAAGTAAATGCTATTCCCCTTCGCTGCTAACCATGACCTTCAAAGTGTATCTGATGGGATATGAACAGCTGCTAAGAAGGCTGCATTGTAAATTAAGAAGACCCCCCCCCAGACACACCATATTTTTCTGAAATAGTGATTCCTGGGTTTCCTTTCCTGGAATCTGAGATGTCATAGGGCTGAGAGTTCATACTTTGGAGTTGGCCATCTGTGTACAGCTTGGATGGGCTGGATTGTTGACATTCTATCCTTTCTACCAGGAGCTGACTTGATATCCCTCCTAATGAATGTCTGATAAAAGGTAATTAGAATTATTTTTAAGGGAAGTTTCAGACCTTTCAGGAGCATGTTTCAGAAGCTCATCTTGAGCTATATTAATAGCACCAAAGATCACAAATAGATCCTTTGATATATCTACAAAGCCAAAGTGCAAACTAGATTTAGCTAGCAGCAAGATCAGACCCCTTCCTATCTTTCAGGCCTCATTCCCTGTAAATCAAGTTAATTTCAGATCTTCTGGTGGTAGAAAGATGGTGGCCAAGATCTTCAGGGCTATCTCCATTCAGTTCACATTCAGCCTAATAGGAGGATGGCTTTTGTGTCAACAGTGAAAATTCCATTGCATGTCTCCGGCTCTGGCTGGGGAACACACCATCGCTGATAAGTTGTGGTGTCAAGAGAACGTGGCCTGCTGATGGCCTGACACTGTCACACATCCACTCCCTGAGCCCATCCTACTGAAGGACATGGGGAGAAAGGGAGAGAAGATGTGGGTTCCCAAAGGAGTCAGAGCACTGTTGCTATGAGGACAAAAATGAATGGATTTGAGTGGCTAAAAACAGCTGCATGGTACTTAGCTTCCTTTCATAATGAAAGGATGAATGAAGACAAGGTCGTGCCTGTGTGCATAAAACAGGACAGATGCTGAAAGTGAACAACAGTGTTCAGCTAGCACTACTTATCACTATTTAGGGCTACGCAAGTCCACAGTGTGGAGAAAAATAATTTCTAACCTAAAGCTAAAGTCAATGATAATTATAAATAATTAATAGCTATTGAAGTATCTATTCTTCCATACAGGGACAATTCATAACTAGAAAGTAAAAAATTGCTCCAGGGCCAAAGGAAACTTGCCTTATTTACCCAGTGTAAATTTTATCATTTGATTTAAGCAACTTGGTGATTTTCAGACCCTTCCCAGCATTCTGCTTGTCTGTTTGATATAGTTGGTCAGAGACTCAGGCTACCAATAGGCTTTTTCATCCCTGCAGGAATGATTTCTTTATAAAATATTGTTGTGTTAACTCTCGGGGAGAATATTTTCAATTGACAAGGCACACTGGGACAAAATGAAATAATTTAGTCTGATGATTCAATGTAAACAGGTCAAGGCTTCAGCCGTGGCAGCAGATTTTCAGAACCTAATTTTGACACAAAGCGTTCATACACTCAGCCTCACTTGTTGGCCTCACTGGCTGGAGGTCCTGGTGCTCCACTGTGCAGCAGGGGCCTGAGCTGCCTGCAGGGGCCTGAGCTGCCTGCAGGGGCCTGAGCTGCCTGCAGGGGCCTGAGCTGCCTGTAGAGGCCTGAACTGCCTAGTGCTTTGTTCAGCTAAAGCCTCCCCAAATGCCACCTTTGCTGAAGGAGGCTCTCTAGAGAGTGCTGGATGGGAAGTGGTATTTTCCATAGTCACAGGGGAGGAGAGTCAGAAGGGCTCTAGATACCAGCAAGTCTGGATTTCAAGTAAAGGATTCTGTTGACACGTGTTGGAGGCTTTGCCTCAGATGAGGGACAGCTACACAAGTAGGAGATCAGTCCCTCATCTATTAATTGTAGCATTTGGTGGTTGATACTCCTTCAATATCTCTCTCTCTCTCTCTCCTTCTCTTTCTCTCTCTCTTTCTCTCTCTCTCTCTCTCTCTCTCTCACACACACACACACAAATATACACACACACACACACATGCTTCAGATGCCCCCTCAGTCTACCCTTCTCTCTCCTTCCTTCTTTCTCCCCATCTCTCTCTCCTCTCTCCCCTTTTCTCTCCCTCTCTCCCTCTTCCCCTTCTCTTTCCCCCTCTCTCCTTCTCTCTCTGCCTCTCTTTACCCCTCTCTCTCCCTCTCTCTCTTTCTGCCTCTCTTTCTCCCTCTCTTCCTCTCTCTCCTTCTCTCTTTCCCTCTCTTCCTTTCTCCCTCTTTCTCTCTCTTAATCTCTGTCCTCATTTCCTTTACCTCCTCCTCTTTTTTCTTTCCCTTTCTTCCTCTTTCTTTCATTCTCTTTCCTCCTTCACCTTTTTACCCCTCCTTCCTGAAGTTTTCATCCTTCATATTCTCTGTCTATGTCTGTTTGTCTCTCATTCTTTCTATTTTCTTTTCTGGGGACTGTACTAGGGCCTTACACTGAGCTATATTCCCACCTCTATTTATTTTTATTATCATATAAGGTCTCACTAAGTTGCTAAGTGCTCCAGCTGGGTTAGAACTTGTGATCCTCTTTACTCAGCCTCTCTAAGAGCTGGCATTAAATTCATGTGCCACTGTGCCCAACTTATGTCACATAAGGTTTTCTTTTTAATAATCAATTCAGCAGTCATAAAAGTGTAGAAAGAAGTACATCCATCTTACAAATTCCAATAAAAATAGTAAGTAATAATATTAAATAAATTCAGATACACTGATATTCCAAAACCTCCAAAATGCATTGCTAAGTGGAAAAAAAAAAGCCAGAGGAAATAATATATGTGCCACTGTGTTAGTTACAACAGACAATAAACAGTCCAAAAAAAAATACTGCACATAGAGCCGTTCAAGAAATATATGCCAGAAAGTAACAGAAATTATTTCAGGTAGAATCCTCGACAAAGAGGTTGTGGGGAGCTGGATATTTATTTTTACTTTTATACTTACAAATTGCGTGGATGACTTATTCACACTGATATTACATTTCCAATATTTTTTTTAAAAAGTGTGCTACCTGAGTATTTTTAAGGCATTGGTTTAGCTCAGCAATCTCAATAGGCCTTGTTGGTGTTGGCCTGGCAAGAGGTACAAGGCAGAGGCTGATAAGGATGGTCTGGCCGACAGACTGGGCAACTGTGGTCTCTGAAGGGTGGGATGTAGACTTCCTATGGGAATGTCTGTCCTGCTGTGGCTTCCCTTTGTCAATAGGGGGAAGGTACAAAGTCTCTCACACTGGTAGATATCTTACCCCAGAGAGGTTGACCCAAGTTACCCATGACCCAAGTGTTACATGGCACCAACAGCATCAGGAGGTCTCTCTGGAAAGTCCTGCATACCTGGGAATGTCCCTCATGACTGTTTTCATGTCCCTCAGAGTGCTCAATGATTAGTATGGCTCAGGGCTAGTAATTTCTCTTTTTGTAGAGCACTACACAAATGGGCTCTGTCTTAGCTATTTTTTCATTGCTGAGACAAAATACCCAATACCTACTAGTTAAAGAAGGAGTGGCTTATTTTGGCTCACGATGTGTAGAGGTTCATTTGTAGTTGGCTGCCTCTAAGGCAGGGCAGCATGGCAGAAGGGCATGGCAGAGGAGAAAAAGCCATGGCACAGCAGGAAGGAAGCAGAAGGATGTATCAAGTTAGGAAGAGGGTGATACATACACTGCACAACTTTCTAGCCACACCCACATCAGCCCACTTCTTTTCACCAGGCTTTATTTCTCAACATCTTTCCAGCTCTGAACCCATCAGTGGACTAACTCAGCAGTGAGCATCACACACACGTGACCCAGTCACCTTCCCCAAGTGCTACCTACGAGGGCAGGTGGTTTGGGTGACAACTAGACAAAAGTCACTATAGTCTCCTTCTCCTCATTTTATGCATTTATATCCTTGAAAGGTGGTGTCACAGATCTTTCCAGGAACAAATGTGATCAATTTCTTCATTTCTTGAACCTGGCTGAGGCACATTTGTGGGCCAATGGTCCGATAGTGAGCATGATGCAAGCAATGCCTTGGTGGGTGTTGAGCATGGGGTGTGGCTTTGGTCTTGGCTTAGAAACAGAGTGACTCTGTGATGTGTCTGAGCTGGTGTGCTGGAGAGGACAGACAAAGAGATAGGAGGAATAAAGTGCTTCTGCCAGTGTCATGGTATAAGTTCATGCTGCATCCACCAGCAGCCAGCTAAGGGGCTGTCTACTACCACAGCATGGCTGCACCTAGGAGAATCCATTAAACCAGTTCCTGCCATCTGTGGAGCTAAAAGAAATGGTTGCTGCTTAGAGTCACTGAATTGTTTGGTTATTTAGCACAAGCTAACTTCTACAATGTTCTTTGTCATGAAACACACCCCAGGCTTTGGACCAAAATACAAGAAGGTATAAGAAATCATCTGACTTTGAAGTCAAACCTTCACAGATCCAAAGCTAAAACCTTGGCTTCTGACTCACTCAAAATCTCTTTCTATCCATGCGTTAGCTTTGTAACACAAAGCATGGCATTCAGTGTACTGACTGGAGGGAAACAGAGAGATTGAAGTTGAGGCCACTTCTCTAGGGCTTGCACTTCCCAAGGTATACCTTATGTGTGTCTCTAAAACTGCAGCCCAACACTCATCTCCAGCAGTTATAAGAACTGTCTTGGGTGTATGTGAGACATTTCTGACAGATGAACTGGTAAGGATATTCCATAGCAACAGGAATTACAAGGTGTTTGGTCTAGAAAAGTGTCCACAGCATAGATACAACAAGAATTTGAAAACAAAAGCAATTCTTTCATTATTTTGGAAATCCCAAGCTCCCTGAAGACACAGTTTGTTGGCAGAAGTTTGCCTTGCGGTATGGGGTTGAAGACCAGCTGGTGGAACTGAAGGGCAGAAGGGTCTCAGATTCACCTCCCTTCAATGCCATCCTAGCGCCAGCCTCGGTATTCTTCCATTGGTGAGAGATCTAGGGATGCGGTCAGGCCAGCCAGATCTTCCTTTGCTTTATGGCTGAAGCTCCATGGGTGTCATAAAAGTCTGGGGGGTTGTGGCCAATGCACCCAATTTATCTTTTGCTTTTATGATCCTTTGTTTAAATTTTACAGTTCAGATAGCCTACCCTATTTTGTGTGCAAGAGAACAGTTACCAGCCAGGAAAATACACTATAAGTTATTGATTAAAAGTGCAGGATTCAGGAAAACTACAAGGCTTATCACACAGCAACATGCTTGTTACACGGTGGCTACTTGAAACAAGTTGAAAAGGGAAACTTACTAAGCCAGCTGTTGGCAATATCACATCCATATTGTTATTTCTTTCTCTGTTTTCTATTTGTTTTGTTTTATGGTTCTGGGGGCTGAACCCAGAACCTGGCACATGCTAGCCCAGCACTCTAATAAGATAACTTTCAGAACTTTTAATGTTTTGTTTTAAGACAGAGTCTCACTAATTTGCCCAGGTTAGCCTTGAACTTGCCATCCTCCTACCTCAGCCCCATGAGGAGCTGGGATTAGACACATACCTAGTTTTCAGTTTTCACACCTTCCCCCTTGTCTTCTAAGCCCCGGGGTCTAAACTCTACTTCTTGATTATTTATAACTTAGCTCTTCCTTGTTGATGGAACTTCTATTTTATGTCCTTTGTTTTTGCAAATTCCATTCCAGTTTCCTGCTAGTTTGGACCTTTCTCTGGCTGTGCAGGTTCTGTACAGATGCCCCTTCTCTCCCTGGTGGCAGGCTTATGTGCTCTTCTGGGGTAGGGATCATATATTATTCATCTAGATTATCACTTTTCTCTTACTTATTTGCCCAACTGGTCGATGCTTTCTTCATTTACCACATTCTCAGTATTTGACATTTTTCAGCGTGCTATACATTAAATATATGTAAATTCAAACCATGTGACTTAAAGCTAAACATAGGAGGCTTTCACATTTCACTGCCCCCTGCTGATATACTAGGGAAAGTGATGATGTGATTACTGTGTTCCCAGCTAGAGACACTTGCAGGACTTGTCATCCGAACACTAGAAGAGATTCTTAGTACACAAATCAGCTCACTTTAAACCTAGTGAAAATATTTTAGCATTATAAACGAAGCCTCGGCCACCACATGCTTAGGGAAACATAAAAACTCACACCCTATTCTTTGCATATATGTAATAATATTTACTGAAGCTAGAATAAGCAATCTCCTCTCAGCCTACAAAATTATAACTCAGCAAATAATATTGACAGCAAATATGTGGTAATTGTACATAGGCGTGTTGGCCTCATTTCTGTCAATGCACAATGTGTTTCTCTTTGTTCAGAGGCCTCTGTTCATCAAGCCAGGTTGTTATGAGATCAAATAAATAGCACAGCTGAACCATATTTCTCTCATCTGTTAAAAGAAAGAATTTGTGTTCCTACAATATTTGGATTTTTTTTAAGCTCTAAATTGTTCTAGTTTCTGTAAAGTTCTTCATCTTCACTATCTTTAAGCTTTTACTGGTTTATGCTTCTAAAGGCTAGATACCTGCCATTTCTACATCAAATGTTATCTCCTTTTAAAATGTAGATTAAAGTGAAAATTATTTATGGAAGACTGGTAGTTGACCTTGTGTAAGGAATCATAGAATTAGAAGACCACAACTAGGCTAAGTTCACTCTTGTGATTCAGAAATTGCTCACTGTAGAGAGATACAAACTAAGTTTTGGCAAGCAAATGATGCAAATATGCCAAAGTATCAGCCTACACATTGTTTACTAATTACAAAAAGAAATAAAATTATCTTTATACAATCTAGCTACCATCATTGTGGCTAAGAGAACAAATACAATATGACAGATGACATTAGGGCCCTCTTGATGTGTACAAAATACACCTTTTCATCTATTAATTTTTCTAGCCAAAAATGTTTAATCTGAATATTAATGAAGCCTCATGCCTCAAGATGTAAATTCTAGTTTATAAGAAATTAGGGAATAAAGGAGAATATTATATAATTCTTTAGGGAAACTGCCAGAAAATCCAGAATATAGGACTTTACAAAAGTAGGAGGCCACAACCCTAATGAATGGAAAAATTAAAAACCCTGAGGGACCATTTACAAACTCCCTTACTTAATTTATAATTAGATGAGTGTCAACAATGGTAGTGTCAACTACTTAAAAATCCATACAAATTTTTAAGAACCTATTTAGAAAATTTTAATATGGATTGATTACACAATCCATCATTTTTGCACTTTTCAGGGGACTATTACAGTTGTGTGCCAAAATATATTTATTCTTTTGGAGACATGGGATGAAGTATTTTCAAAGAATGGTTGTGATTTCTCCAACTTGCTTTCATATGATAGACAAATAGTTGGGTGGGTGATCAATGGATCAATGGAAGAACAAGGAAGTCAAGTGCATACTATTTCAGTTGTTGAACCAAGGAGGGGATATATGTGTATACTGTATTATTCTGTCTACTTTTCTTAATGTTTGAAAAATTTTTATAATAAACTGGGGAAGATATGTATTTTCTGCATGGGAAAGGATTCCCCTGCAGAAGTGAGTGGGTCTCTCTGACACTGCAGAGTGACCTTCTCCCCTTAGGGTCCTGGTCACTGTGTGGCAGGCTGCCTGGCCTCCACCTGGATTGTGGCCTTCTTGAGAGAAAGGGCTAAGTGTGGTTTATACTCTTTTCTCTGTTTAACCTCAGGGACTACACACAGGTAACAGGGCACATACTTGTGGTACTTAATTAAAACTGATATATTGGCTGAGTAACCGCATAGGTTGATTACTTACTTTTTCACAGGAATGAAAGCTAATATTAAAAATTCAGTGTTGAGAACAAACTAAAATCAATAATAAATAGGGTTTAAAAAATAATAAGGCTTTATCAGGTCAAATAATTTTCTTAACATCTGGCATCAGAATTCCTCCCCAGGGAGGAAATGAATATTTGTCGACAGAAGTATCCTGATAAATAATTACAAGTAGTCAGGCAAGAAACTGCAGCAGGCTGCAAAAAGCACAGATATAAAGGGAGGGGGAGCGTGTTTCTGAATAAAAAATAGAAAGCCGTAATTGATTGACTATTTAGATTCCACTTCCTCCTCTGTAGAGCTGCTAGAGAAATGGAAGGTCGTCACAGGCTGGAATCTCACTGTGGAGACATCTCACTTCTCTGTGTTAGGACAGTCAGAGACAAGTATGTGGATGACTAAAAATGCCAAGGTTTTTGTTCATAATCATAAGGAGCCACAGCTGCCATCTTCTCCCTCGAATTTGAGTTGCTGAGGGTTCAGAAATCTGAGCATTGCTTAATGCACATGAAAGCAGGACAAGGAAATGTGGGTGCTTCCAGCTGGAAGTGTACCTTGGGGATACCCTCCTTACCAAGGCTCTGTTTCCTCTCTAGAGACTGACACATGCTCCCCTGTGGTCTTAGGGTTGACTAGGAGAAACACTGATACATTCTTACTCTTAAAGATGTTTTAGGCCCCAGGAGATAGCTCAGTAGAATAAGTGCTTGCCTGGCAAGTGCAGGGTCCTGAATTCAATTCCTGGTACTGCAAAAATAAATAAATAAATAAATAAATAAATAAATAAATAAATAAATAAATAAATAAATAAATTTAAAAAGACATTTTTGTTTCCCCTGGAACTATCTTCTCTAATTTCCTTTGAAACTTCCTTTGTATTTCCTTGAATTTGCCTCAACAGTCCTGTGGGTTATCAAAGAGCGGATGACATAATATAAGAGATGAGTTATAGCCTCTAAATATGAATTATTTCTTGAGGATGGAAATGCATCCATGTCAACCTGGATAGAAGATATGATATACTATCACCCATAAAGTTGCATTTGGGGGATTCTAAGCAAAGTAAAATAGGTGGAGAAATGATTCCTTTAGAATAACTTTACACCTGCAGGCAAGTGTTTGATGTAGCTTAACTGAATTAACATAAACTCAAATTTTTACTTATCAGTTAGATAGCAAAACAGACAGCATGACGTCAGCTATGGGACTTATTCCCTCTTTGCATTATCTTTCAAGAGTTTGTATTTGTCAAGGGCAGTCACTGTCCTTTGTAAACCTCTAAACTCTATCTAGTGCCACCAATCCCCCTTTTTCTCACCACTGCTTCAACTCAATACTACAACATTCCCAGGATTCACACAATGACCCATGGACACCTTATCACTCTTGGAAAATGAAGTGGAGTGTGGCCCCCAGCTCCTCACCCTGTCTTCGCTCTGTGTATCCCCATGATTGACCTCCCCTCTCTGAGTTTGTGTTTGGCCATGGGACTTGCTTTCCACATAGCAGACGTGATGCAAGCAGCAGCTGGAACCATGCTTGGGCCCCTCTGGGTGCCTTGTTCTTCTGCCATCAACATGTTAAAGAGCATCTGCCAGCTAGCTGTGGCTCCTCAGCCCGAGGTGCCAGAGGAGCACATGATGATCATAGCTGCACAGAATGTATAGTCAAAATCCAACCACAGGCAGATGAACAATTTGTTGTCTCTTGACACTGAGGCAAACCCAGCTAAGATCAGCCAACCCTCAAAAAGTCTGGCCACATGAGTGAGTATGAATCACTGAGGATTTAAGGCTATGGTGTTTAGAAGGGTGTGGTGCAACATTAGCTGATTAATACACCAGCCAAACTCAAAGTAATTGCTCCAATTTCTGGACCTCAGTCATCTACTACAAGAGATGTATTTTTATGGCACTTAAACCACATCTTGTTTAGTAGAGTATCCACTCTGCTCACTCATGGGCTGAATTTGCTCTTGTTGGCTTTGATCATTTTACTTAATCGTCTCTGCTTTTCAACACTTCCCTAAAGCTTCATCAATTCCTCTGTTGTTCTGCAAGGTGTTTCACGCCCACCCCCCAAAGTGAGATTTGTCTGAGTCATCCCAGAACTCCTGGTCAAATTTATTGGAAAGTCACACAGCTCAATGTAGGTGCAGACTCAAGCTGAGGGAGAGTTCTTTTAGTCCAGGTGTACTGCTCTTCTAAATTACTAAAGCACTACATTTGTGATTTATGATGCAGAGAGATTGACCAGCTGATTGATGCCGCATTTCTCACTGCAGACAGTGAGTTATATCTTACAGGGACAAAGCCAACATTTCCAGAGACAACAGCACCTGTGGAGCCAAGGTTTCACAAACCACTGTGATTGTACTTCAGCAAAAATGGAAGTGACATGCACTGCTCTTGTCCTCTTTCTGTTTGCATTTGGTGTGTGGACCAGTGATAGCAGTAATGGGAAGAACATGGCCCGCTGGCATTGATTTAGATAGAAGAAANACAGAAGAAAATATGACTTGCTCCATATATATATATATATATATATATATATATATATGTAAAATTTGTGGACAAGGTACACCTTTGGTCAGAAAAAATTGAAATAGGAACCAGTAGACCAAATAAAGATCCTGCTATCTTTTGTGTAACTTACAAATTCCCACATGAGGTTAATAAGTCTGTTTTTAAAAGTTTTTAATCACTTGAAGCTTTGAGTCAGTGGCTAACATTTTCATGTAAAATATAAATTCTGAATTTTTGTGAATAGTAAAATCTGTCAATATTGAGGCTTCATCTATCCACTCTCCTATTCACCTGGTAACCACTGGCCAATCAAAGAAATAACATCCGTTCTATGAGAGAATATGACCTCACCTATTGGATTCCCTCTTAGGAGTTAAGTAATTGATTTATCTTATAGTATTTTACTTTGCTTCCCTTTTGATCACATTGGAGGACTTTATTCTTGATGAAATATATGAATGGATAGAAACCAAAAGAGATCAAGAGGCAAAAGCAGAATGAAAGCTTTTATTTATTACTGGTTTGTTCTTTCAAATATTGCAATAATTTATTCAATGCACACTCTATGTCAGGTGCAATGCTAAGCACCAGAGATGAAAAGGAAAGAGGACTTCTGGCTTGCCCTTCAGAGACGCAGTCTGCCAGGATGGTTCTTGTTATA
>NDGN011475319.1:0-16014 GCA_002564285.1 Tympanoctomys barrerae
GTTCTCTGGCTAGAGGTGTCCCTGTGACCCTGTAGAAATGCTAGATCAATGGCAGTATGGAGAGCGGCCCCCAGTGTCTAGTCCTCTCCCACAATGCCTTGCGTCAGCGAAGCCTGAGCCATGCTGACCCTGCTCCCCTGAGACCCAGGCACCAAGCACAGGCCCTGCTGCTGCGCACTGTCCCTATTCCAGCTGGTGCTGCCAGCTCCTCCCTCACTGTCCCCTCCCTCCCTGTCCCCAGGCCAGCGGACCTGTCAGGATGGACTGGTCAACCCGGAGGGTAGTGGATTTGATGGAAAGGATGCGAATGTCTGCAGGGACTTTGTCCCCCACTGTGGAGAGAGGAAAGAAGAACAAGATCAGTTGAGAACTGAGTTTTCCTTTTTCCTAGGGAAGCCCCAGTCTTTGTCTGAACCCCTGACCTCCTCAATCTTTCTCAGGCATCTATCAGATGTCTTGTCAGGCCCTCTGCAATTGCCCCTGTGGGCCCAGCCTGCCCCCCTCAGTGACATCATCCCTACTCTCACCTTGTGGACTGCCTTTCTTCCCACTGGCTGAAACCCATGAAGAGAGGGTCCAGCATAATTCCTGGCACATACTACGTGCTCATTAAATGCACCCTGAACAACTGCAGGGAAAGCTAGAGCTTGGCCAGCTACAACTGAAAACGGGAGACCGCTACACAGAGGGGGAAGCAAGAGTGGGAAAGGCAGGGAGGGGAGGCAGGAAAGTATCTGAGAAGCCGGGTGAGTCAGAGGGAAGCGGAGTCTGAGGAGGCGCTCGCTGGAGCATACAAAGGTGAAACAGGGAGAAAACTCAGAGCTGAGAGACCTCAATAATCAACCGAGAACAAAATGAGCTCCAGGCAGAGAAGAGTGAGCCGCAGGGAAGACAGGAAAGGATGTGGCCGGAGTAGGGAGGTCACAGAGCCTGGAGGCCCGGTAATAGCACCTGAGGGCAGGCGGGGGCAAGGGCGAGGGGCCCAGACCGGAGGGGCGCTGCCTGCCGAACAAAGCCAGGCTAGGGCAGGGAGGCCCACAGCCGAGACTCCAAGACCCTCTCAGACCTCTGCCTCATTCTACACTGGTCCATAGATGACAGTGGGGATGGAGTTCGTCTGCTTTCCTTTCCCTTGGTCCCTAAGGTCCCTCGTCCCCAGCCAGAGGAAGGAGATGGAGGAGGGAGGAGGTCGGCCATGAAGTTGGGCAGACGCTGTCACCCAAGCCTAAGTGATATTTATAGACATCCCTGATGCAGCCTCCAAGCTGTCACCGCAGCAAGATGGCCCTGCTGTGGGGTGCTGGGGTCTTCAGCTCACCCACCCTCCCTCTCCCCATGCTTCCGCAGGTGATGTCTAGTAGAAGGACAGAGGCCTAGAAAGACACAGTCCCATGCCAGGGGCTTGGAGAGGTGGGCAGGCCTGCACAGGGCAAATATAAAAACCGCTGAAGGGGGCAGAATCCCAGTAATCTTAGCCACCCGGCCCCCACCCTCCCCGGGAGGCATTAAGTGTCCCTCACAGGGGGCGGGGCACTCCTTGGGCTCCCCTCCTCCCAGGTCCCGTGCTCAGAGCTGGGACCGGAGTTTCCCTTACATGGTTGGGGGCTTGAGATTTGGCCCCCCCTTCCCTTCTGCCCTCACTCCTTCCCCTTTGAGAGGCCTCAAGGGCACGAAGAGGTCAAGACTGAAAGCTGACCAAGCTTGGGGGTGGCTGGAAGGAGAGGGACGCCAGGCCCGGAGGGGGTGGAGATGGGCCCATTGGCAAGGACTGGGTTCCACCTGTCACTTGCAAGCACTGGCTGAGAGGAGGGGTGCAGGGGTCTGCCTGCAGCCTCAGGACAGGACTGGCTGTTCCTGCCCAGGCTCTCATGGAGAGGGGGTGCTGCAGCCGGGATGTCCTGGGGCGACCTCCCCAGCAGTCTGGGAAGGAGAGGCAAAGCCTTCTCAATCCTTCTGAACCTCAGGGTCAGGGCTGACCAGGCCCCACCTCCTTGGCCTCGGACCCAAAGCCTCACAGTCTGGACCTCCCCTCACTCCTATCACTCACCAGCCACCTCCACAATGTCCCCGGGGACCATGTCCCGTGCCTTGATCCTTTGCACTGACTTGCGGTCAGCCCGGTAGACCTTCCCCATCTCGGGCTCATACTCCTTCAGCGCCTCGATGGCATTCTCTGCGTTGCGCTCCTGGGGGGACAAGGGATCAGGGCAGGGCCATCAGAAGGAGGCAGGCTGTGGGGAGGGAAGTCCAGGGGCAGGGTGCACAGATGGAGGAGCAGGAACCAAGGTCCTGGGGGGGGGACAGGACACCCCCAAGGAGACAGGGTTATGCAACTCCAGCTCTGTGTGTGTGTCTACGCGCGCGCGTTGAGAAAGTTATCACTTATGATGAAGAACAGGTAAGAGAGGTCTGGGCAGAGCAAAAAGAGGTTGGGTGTGGTGACACCACCCTGTAATCCCAGCACTCAAGGAGGCTGAGGCAGGACTGCAAAGTTGAGCCCAGCCTGGGAAATTCAGCAAGAGCCTGGAAATGTAACCCAGTATACAGTCCTATTGCAATAAATTAAAGAAATAGTCAAAATCAGGAAGCAAGGGACAAGTAAAGGGTAGTAAGGTAGGAGGAAGAAGAAAAAAATATAATAGCATTTTTTTTAGATCCTACTATGTGCCAGGCACCTTCACATTCACCTTTGTTCAATGTCACCACAAATCTGAGTGATGGGATTAGGATTAGTAGCTAGAAGTGATGGGCGCATGCCTGTAGTGTCAGTCCTGAGGAGGTTGAGGCAGGAGGATCGCAGTGTTTTCCAGGCCAAACTGGGCTACCTAATGAGCTCAAGGCCAGCCTGAACTACAAGACAGACCCTGTCTCAAAAAAAAAAAAAAAAAAATTAAAAAAAAAAAAAGGCTAGGGTTAGTATCCTTATTTTATAGATGAGGAAATAAAAGCTTAAGAGATATGAAGGAATGTGCTCAGTTGGGTCGTACAGCCAGCAACTGACAGGAGTTCCCAGTCTCCCAACCCCTGTACCTCTCCATCCCATCTCCCAACTAGGTGAGAGGATGGAGGTGTGGTGCAGGCCAGGGGAAGTGATGGAAGCAGAAGAGGGGGTGCTGGTTCTCAGTGTTAGAACGTAAAGGGGAGGGAGTCAAAGCTCACCTGCCAAACCCCCACAATGGCATTGGCAATGAGGATCAGGAGGATGACAAAGGGCTCAACGAAGGCAGTGATGGTCTCTTCACCTTCCTCAAACCAGGCCAGCACCTGCCAGGCAGGGGCGGGAGAATAGCTGGTGATACAGGCTCCCAGCCAATAAAGGCAGTGCAAGGGTTTCAAAGACCACGGCTGCAGAGGAAAGGCCACGTGCAGAGCTGTGGGGGGACACGGGGGCCTGCAGCCCCTGATCTGCGTGCAATTCTGCACCTCGGGATTCAGAGCATGCGTGCAGCCGCTGCTGTAACTCAGCGCCTCCTGGCGAGAATAACAACACACCATTGCAGGATTAGCCTGGAATGCTTTCAGCTTTCCCTAACCCAACTGTGGGCTTGCAAACAAAGCTCAGGGAACACCCACGTCAGCTACCCCCACGGTCACATCCATACCACGGAGCCAAAACCCGATAGGAAACACCCTGTGGTCCTCGCAAGCAGGAGCCTGGCTCCCCCACAGCCCTCCCCCACAGCCCAGGCAGGGAAGCTCCAATTTCACAAGGGAGCAGGAGGGGGGATAGGGTTTCGGCCTGTACACGCCCTGGCCCAGCTGTTGCTACTGCCAGGCAACAGCCACAGGCAAATGTCAAGGAGCAAATCTGAGAAGGCGGCAGGGAGGCCCTGCCAGCTTGGGCTCAGGGCTGGACCAGGCCTCCCGTAAGGAGACCAAAGAACAGGGAGGATTTTTTTTTTTTGCCTCCAGAGTCTTGTCTTCTGGTAACACAAAAATGTTAAAGGAAATTGTGAACTGTAGGATGGGATCTTGGGATTATGCGGTGGCCAGGAGCCCCCAACAGGGGCTATGCACCCTGCAGCAGGTTCCAGGGAGGGCCAGGAGGACAGATGGGGTAGCTCCCAGACTACGAGGGACCAGGGGAGGAGGAGAGCGGTCAGGGATAGGGCAGGATGCCTGACGAGGAGAGCAAGTGGAGGGGCCTCGGGCACATCTGCAGCCAACCTCGCACCGGCAGCGCTTTCCCGCCTCTCTGTGCGAGTCTTTCCTCGACCAATCAGCGTCAGAGGCCGGGGAGGGCGGGGCATGGGCACAGCGTGCTCGGGGATTGGCGGAGCGGCCGCCGCTGGGCTCGCCGGGAGCGATCGTGGCCCGGGAGTTACAGCCGGCGTCGGAGCCTAGGGCCGGCGCGCCGCTTGGGGGTAATCCGAGCCCTCGATGCTCTTGAAGCTGTGAGGGTGGCTTAGCTTGGGTGTTTTGGCGGAGAACGCCCTTAAGGCTTAAAATAAAACCCGCCTGTGGAGTGTGAGAAAGGACAGAGGACAGGAATCAGCTCCCCCACCAGCGCCTAGCTCTGGTCTGGAAGATAGGATGCTCCGGGCTTGGACTGGAGGATCCGGGACTTTTCTTTCCATGCCCAGCGCTCCACTGGAGCGGACTCCTGGTTCCCACCCACCCAGTCACACCCCAGCCAGCCCCCAGTGTCCTCTCACACTTACAAAGGAAATGCAGGCGGCCAGAAGAAGGATCCGCACCAGGAGGTCTTCGAACTGCTCTACCACCAACTCCCACAGGGACTTCCCTGGGGGCAGAGGCAAGGGGAGGGGATCCCGAGGTTAAGATCCCAGGGCTCAAGATCGCGGGCTCTGCTCGCGGGCTGGGTGCAGGGACTGGAGTGCCCAGAATCCCTAGGACGATGGGCAGGCAGCTTGGTAAGAGAGAAGGGCTGGGGGAGCTGCCAGGAGTCGAGGCAAGCTCCTCCAGGTTGTGGGCAGTGGTTCAAGGCTGGGGCGCCCCAAGGAGAGAGTGCCTGGAGATTTCTGTCCGGTGGCTTCCAATCTTAGGGGAAGGATTCTAGCCCTTTGGGAAGGGGTATGGGGTCTCTAAGAAGATAGAGTAGGACAGAGGAGCGAGGGTCATTTGTGAGGGCTCAGGGCTTCCAGGAACTTACCTTCCTCAGCGGGGAGCTCTACCCAGAGAAAAAGAAGAAAAAGAGATTTTCATTTGGGGTTTAGTCTCAGGTCCCCCACCCCCAGGACTTTGTGGCTAATGTAAAAGAATCCCCATCAAAAGGGCACCAGGTTCATCAAGGTCATCCCTTAAAACCTCCCCAGACTCTGAGACAGACAGATGGGGGGGGGGGAGAAAGAGAGACAGACAGACAGACAGAGAAAACACCCAGGAAAGGAGTACCAGCCTCTCGGAGGGACACTTACCATTGGGGCCATACTTCTCCAGATGCCGCTTAACTTGGTCCGGGGTAAGGCCTGTGGTCTCACTCACCCCAAAATAGGCCAAACATTCCTCTGTGGTCTTGGCGTGTGCGGCCTCCATTATGCTCCCTTCTGGGGGGCCAGGGGTGGTGTGTTCTTTCTGGGGGGACTCTCACTTGTGGGGGGCCTTCCTCAGTGTGTCCACCTGCCTGTTGGTCTGGGTTTCTTCCCTTTTTCTCGCCTGCCCCCCCCCAGATCTCTCTTCCCTCCACAGAGCTCTGACCCTGTCCCACTTGCAGCCGCCGGCCACCCCCGAGCCCCCAGCTGGTCCTTATGAGGGAGTGGGGGGGCCAGGCTCCCCCTCCCTCAGATCAGGGATTGGCTGGCTGAGACTCCAGCAGGAGGGATCAGAGAGAGAGATATTTCTGCTGACAGAGGGGGAACAGTGGGGCTGCAGCCTGAGATGTCACTCATGAGGGAAGCAAAGGTGGCTGGTGTGTGTGTTGGGGGGGGAGAATTCACTTTGTGTCATCTGCTACTGACCCCTCCCCCTGTTGCCCGGACTTCCCCCCTTGCACTGGATTTCCCACTCCATCTCATCCCCCAGTTCTGCCCCTGAGCCCGCTCCTACCCTGGGGCTCACCTTTCACTTCCCTCACACCCTCTTCATGCCCCTTCCATCCGGAGCGGAGCATGTTTCCCTCGCTACAGGCTCCTCACGCGCATACTGGGTTGAAAGAGCAACAAAGATACCCCATGCCTCTGCAGGACTCAAGTTGGGGAGAACATCTTTTGAGGACCAGAGGAAGTGGCTCTAGAGGGCCAAGGGAAGTAGGGAGGGGAGAAGGCCAAGGGGACAGGGCAGAAGATGGTAACCCTACCCTAGGGAGGGGTTGCTACAGCCATCAACAAGGGATTTAGTGTCCGGGCCCTGGTGAGCAAAGCCAGGACTTCCTGGCTCTCCCCTAAACTTCCCCCCTCCCTATTGCTTTTGCTCAGCCTCTGGGAACACAGCCTTCAGCTCCCCCCCCATTCCTGACAGGGAATCCCCTCCCCCCAAAAATGGAACACCCGAGCGGCCAGGTAACCCAAGAGGCTACAGAATGTGCTGATGGCCAAGAGTGAGGAATAACTGTTTCAACATGGGGCAGGAGTCACCCCAAGGCATAACATGAGGGTCACCTCACTTTATGTCACACTCACTTTTAAACATAAGGGGTTCCTGTGGTGGACCCCAGAGGTGGGTGGTCTTCATTCTCTGGCCCTGGTGCAGTCAGCCTCAAGACAGAATGAGGGCCAGACCTGAGGGTATGCTCAGAACTGGGGCTGCCCCCACTGAAGGAGGTGGAAGGGGAGGGTCGCCCCCCCCCAGGAAGATCAATAAAGCAGAGGCCCCCAGACCAAAGGCATGGGCAGGGGGCAGATTCAAGGGACAGGTCTGGGGGAAGTGACACAGCAGAGCTGGGGTGAGGAAAGTCTGAGGAGCAATGGGAAAAAGGGACAGCGGGGAGCTGCCTACTGGCAGCCAGGAGGGCAGGGACCGCAGGGCTGGGTGCAAAGCCACAAGTCCTTGCTGCGCGGCTGGCCTTGGTGTCAGCTTCCTCAGAGAAGCAGCTGCTCGGAGCCACTCTTCCCCACCCTGCTCCGGGATGGGGGCATCGTTTGGTTTCCATCAGGGCAGCTGCTGGAGGCATGGAGAGGGTCCCATGGGGTGCAGGCAGGCAGGAAGGCAGGAAGGCGGGACAGAGGAGGTCACTGAGGGGCAAGTCCTTCCGGAATGAATGGGTGCAGGCCAGACTGAGAGGGTGCTTGTTCTCCTTCTGCAGCACGGGCTCCTAAGCACAGAGCCTTAGGTGTGTACTGGGTTATCCTTCTCTCTGAGCTACATCCTCCACCTTTCAAATTCTCTGTTTCATCTTGCTTTGTAGTGCAGGCTGGCCTTGAACTAGTGGCAGTTCTGCCTCAGCCTCCTGAGTGCTAGAATTATAGGCATGCGCCACTGTGCCCTACTTAACGATCTTAAAATTTTTTGACCTTTTGGTTTTGATTGTGTGTGTAGTGCTGGAGATTGAACCTACTCAAGGCTTTGCATTGAGCTGTGTTCCCAATTCCTTTTTATTTTTTATCTTGAGATAGTCTTGCTAAGTCACTGAATTGCCCAGCCTGGGCTAGAACTTGCAATCCTGCCTCAGCCTCCCAGAGTGCTAGGATTATGGGACTGTGCCACCATGCTTGGCTGGCTTTCCGGCTTTTTCTTTTCTTTTTTTTGTCTGAGACAGGGTCTTGCTATGTAGTTCAGGCTGGCCTTGAGCTCACTTTGTAGCCCAGGCTGGTCTCGAACTTGCAATAATCCTGCCTCAGCCTCCCAAGTGTTACAGGTATGTGACACCTCACCTGGCCCTTTTTTTCCCCCCTATTATTTTTCTTTTCTCCGGCCTCTCTCCCTCTCTTCTTTCAATTAATTTATTTGGCAATATTGGAGATTGAACTCAGGAAGCACTGAGCTACATCCTTAGCCCTCTTTATTTTGAGACTAAGTTTAGCTAAATTGCCCAAGCTGGGCTCAAACTTGCAATCAGATCACCCTGCCTCAGCATCCTAAGCAGCTAGGACTAGAGGTATGTGTCACCATGCTGGCTGGAAAGGGATAGTGAGGCTGCGTCCTTCCCTGGGGCTCAGGCTCCCAGGCAGAGAGCAGCACAGGCGGCGGCGGCAGAAAAAAGAGGAGCCCAGCTTTTGGGGAAGGGGATGGAGCTTAAGGCTTTGGCCTCCCAGGCTCACCTTCTGCACTTGGGCGAGGGACAGGCTCCGGGTGAGCCGAGGACAAGGCGTTCCCTCCCTCCCCTTTCACAGCTCCAACAAACCCCTCCCCTGAAGCCGAGTCCTGCTGTGACCTGGGGGGGGGGGGCTCAGACAATGGGCTGTGTCAGGGGTCACATCAGCAGGCCCCTCCACCCGGCCCAGCACCCACTTCCTCAGCCCAGTCAGCTCAGCATCTTGGAGGCTTTTGGCACTGGCTGGGTTCTCCTCAGTGGCACCTGGAGGAGTGACAGCGCCACTGTCTTACAGCAGCAGGAATGCCCAAACAAGGAGGGGGAGCCGAAGACGGGGAGCTGAGCCTGAGAGCAGAGAAGGCAGGCTTTACAGGGCGCTCCTGCCAGCGAGGCCCTTTGAGGTTATCCGTTTCTGCCACCTCCAGCTTCCCAGAGCTGTAGGCCGAAGCCAGAGGGAAAAGGAAGGGTCTCTTAGCAGAAGGCATAGGGGCAGGTGGGCTCTGAGGAGCTTCCAGGCCCCCTCCCCATGGGGTCTTCTTGCCCAGGGCTGGCATTGAGGGATCGGAGAGTCCTAACTGTAAAGGATATGTACATAGGGCCTGGCCAGGTCCAAACTTTGGCTTAACTATCTGTATACAGATGCTTGAGGGAAAACTGTCTCCAGCCTCCTCCAGCAGAGAGAAGTCTGGGCGGTAGGTGGGTGTCCTCACGCCTGCCCCCTCCATCTCTAGAAGCCAAGTCCCTGAAGGCCAGCAGGGTTTGGGGAAAGGGGGAGCCTGAGACCAGCTGGCACTAGCTTAGGAGGATCAGGCCCTGCCTTCCCTGGGCGCCACAGCCCCTGATGGCCACCTCACTTTGAGAACGAAGCACCCAGGTAGCCACAGGACCATCCCCCTTTCAGGGCCGACTCCATCCACAGTCTCCTGAGGCCAAGTTTTTGGGGAGCCCCAGGGATGAGACACCACAGGGAGAGCCAGCAGGCTTCCCCCGGCCAGCCCCCAGCCTGGGTAGCCCGTGTGCCCAGCTGTCTCCTGTCCGTCTCCCGCAGGACGCAAGGCCCAGAATAGCAAGGTCATGAGCGTGGGCAGCACCTCCTGGAGCAGGGGCAGAGGCTGAGGGGCAGGAGGGTGGCAGTTCTGCCCACCTAGGGGCACTGAGTGTGGGGATGGGAGGGAAGGGCCGAGCACACAGGGCACCTTGTCCGATCCTGGCCATCCTGTTGGTGCCCGCTGTCCAGAGCGGGGACACAGACTTGCCCTCTGCAGGAGGAGGGCACAGCCCAGATGTGGGCAGGTGGCTTCCGAGAACAGAGACGTGTGCTGCTAGGCTGGACCTCTGCAGCTGGTCAGCTGGCTTTCAGGGGGTCAGTAGCCTGGACTGGACGTTGACGCAAAACTCAAAGGAAAACAGTATCCGGGCCAACAGAGTCATTTCTGTACCACTAAGGTGACACTTGCTGGTTTACAAATGAGTACACTAAGACCCAGACTAGCTATGCCTTGTCCTCAGGTCACCCAGCACGTAAGTAACAGGTAAAGCCAGGCCCGCAGATCGGTGCCCAGTCCATGGCCGTCTGGCCTCCGGCCCCTCTATAACCAGCCTTGACCCACTTCAAATCCCAGGGCAAGTCGCCTTGTCCCCGCCCCCAAGGCCTCTGTGCTTTCTTCCTAGGCAGGGAGCCTAACCAAGAACCGAGGGAGGAAGAACACCCGCGGTCATCAGCTCTGTCACTTACAGCAGGACACTGAAGAGGGACAGCACTGCCGAACACAACTTGACACTCAGAACCAGACAGGGCCCAGGAGTGCTGACCTCCTGGTTCTGACCAGTGTGGATGGGGCCACCAAGTCCCCACAGTAAGCACACAGTAACCACCCCAGAGTTGAGATAAACCCTTTTATTTATGTATGCTTCTCCATTTTGTTTAAAACAACAACAACAACAACAATCTTAATGTAACTGACAGCCCTTCCCCCTCAGCCTTGCTTGGGCAGGGGGGTGGTGGTTCAGGGGGAAACGGCCCCCAGCCAGGGGGGCTGGCTGGAAGAGCCCCTCAGGGAGGTAATGGGGCCCAAATCCCCTGTCTAGGAAGGGGCACCTGTAGTGTAGGAGTTGGGGAGTTAAGAGGGCCCTGAACCACTGCTTGTACCAACATCTGTGTGCCCTGGGCTGTCAAAGGCCAAGAAGCATCTGGTGCCCACACCTCCCTTCTCTGTGTCCCTCTGTGTCCCCGACTCAGGAACCCAAGGCCGGGAGCAAGGGAGGGTCAGAGGGTGGGGCGGGGCGGCTCACACAAAGGAGTACTGGTTATTAATGGCTCTAGGATGGCCCCCTTCCTCTCCCGCGCCCCCTAGTGGTAACTGCTGGAGCTGTACCATTGGGGTCACCCCAACGCCCCCACCAGAGCCAGCACCACCCGGGGCCTCCGTGCCTGGCGCTATGACCTCTTCCAATTCAACCACGGGGACCAGCTCAGCCACGGGGACCAGCTCTTCCTGGACCCCTCCACTGCCCGCTTTCTCTTTCTCTTGCCTCTCTTTGGCTGCTGCGGCTGCGGCTGCCGCCACTTCTGGCGCCCCCGACGCCTCTTCTGCCCCAGGATGTGGGGGATCTGTCCGCGAAGGGGGCTCAGGGGGTTGGGGTGGGTCATGGGAGGTGTTCGATTCTGGATGAGAACGGTAAGAAGACAGCCCGATGGTGGGGGGAGGCAAGCGCCACGGCGGCCTCCCCACTGCTCACCCCCCAGCCGTGCGCTATCTTCCCTCATCCCATTTCCTGAGCAACCCCCCTCCATGGAGATGGATCATGGGCGGCGGTGAGAGGAGGACCACACTTACACACAGTCACTCGCTCCGAAGGGCATGAGGGTGGAGGAGGCATCGGGGTAGCATCGATCTCCCTCGCACACCCCTGCATGGCTCCCGGCCTGCTCCCGGCCTGGGGGGAGGGGCAACGTGGGGACAGATGGGGCGTTGGGGTGGGGGAGAGGGAGAGATCAGACAGGGACATCAGACATGGAGGGAGGGGGCCAGACCAAGCACCCCCGAAAAGGGCAGGCCCGAGGCAGGTGGTGACGACGGGCAGAGACAACCAGGGAGGATGGAGCCAGGGACACACGGATGATGGCGCGACGGGATCCGATGGAATGGGGATGCGTCAGCCCAGCTCTCCACTGCCTCCCGGCCCCGCGAGGAGCCTCCGCCTGCCTATATCCTAGCGGCCACCCAGCAAAGGAGCCTGGCCGCCCTGCACGCCCTCCAGCCTCGCCTCACAGCCCCCCGCCCGGCTTCCTGGCGCACACACCTCACTTCTCGGGTGCACGGGCACCTCCCCTGCAGGCCTGCTCTGCTCACCCTGCTGCCGTTGGGAGGGCACATAGCTGACAAGGACAACGTCACTGGAGCCTCCAGACTCCAGAGGGATGGGGTGCACCCGGAAATGCTCGAGCATATCGAAAATGGACTGGAACCACAGGTGCTGGACCCGGCACTGACCCTCCTCATTCAGTGACAAGCGCAGGTGCTGAGGGGCGGAGGATCAAGTGAGGCCAGGGCTCCCTTCAGGCACAAGCCTCCCCCCCACCCCCGGGGACCAGCGGGACCACCCTCTGCACACCACAGGCCTGCTCACCTTGGCCTTGCCCTGGAAATTGAAAGTGAGGACATATTCGCCCCGCCTCGTCTCACTCTGACGCACCAGAAAGACCCCGTGGGAGCTGGTGCCTCCTTCCAGCACTAGCTGGGCGGCCTTGAGTCGGGAAAGCATCCCATGGAACCAAGGGTATCCTGAGAGAGGCTGGTCTCCCTCCCCTGCCTCCGGCTCCTGGAACAGGAAGGACCCTTCAGGAAGGAGAGAGGAGGAAACCAGGGTGTCAGGGAGGCTTCCCGCATCCTGGGAGAAAAACCCCAACCCTTCCTTTCCCCATGCCTGGCACCTCCTCAGATCTGTTCCACTCCCTTCCTCTGGCCAGATCCCAAGCCAGAAGCCTCTGGAGAGAGATATGCGTGCCTCGGGTACCTGGGGCTGTTTCTGGAGTGTCCAGAGGAGGATAGGGGGTGGAGAGAGGATGAGTAGCCCCTGCCGGGGGGCCCTCCTCAATGGGAATGCGAGGGGGCAACTCTGGGGGCAGCAGCTCCACTGAGTCAAAGTGGGAGGCGGCCACGGAAGCCGAGCTAGGCGAGATGGATGCGGAGGGCCGGTCTGATAGGCCCCCGTAGGCCCCTGGAAAGGAACAGAGAGCAAAGCCGAAAACTTGAGCTCCTTCCCCAAGGCCTTGCCCTCCTACCGGTTTTCCCATCAGCAGTCCCTGGACACCAAGGAAGATGGGGACCTGACAGTTTTACCAACAGTCCCAACTGATGCTTCTTACACTGTGGTTACTGTACATCCTCGAATTCAACTATGCCCATGGCTTCTAGGAATCAGTCTCCAGCCCAGCTGGCTTGTTTTCTGAGACAGGGTCTCCCCTATAGCTCAGGCTGACTTGGAGTTCCCCAGCTACTTAGTGACCCTCCTGATCCTCCTGCCTCAGCCTCCTGAGTGCTGTGATTACAGATGTGTGCCATGTCTGATTTAAAAGTTCCCAATTCTAAGAGGCAACAACAACAACAAATCCTGATTAATTCCCCCTAAACTAAAAGCTTATCTGACAGCAGGTGCAGGGGCTGGGGGTTCGATCCCTGGACCTGTTGTGCCGGCCCTGCCCCTGGCGCGCGCTGAGACGGTAATTGAGACAATTGAGGCAATTGGGGGTGTCGTGGCATATACCTGTTACCCCAGCTCTTGGGAGGCTGTAAACAGGCCAATCACTACAAGGCCAATCTAGTAGTGAGACCCTGAACACCCTGTACACCCTTCTCTAAAATACAAAAAATAAAAAATATACCAACTTATCTTTACCTGAACTTGTATCTATTTCTTCACTCTAGCTCATTTATCTTACCCAGCTTTCCTGAGGATCCTGGGTCCGCCCCACCTCCTCTGTGCTGACCTAACGCCTCCTCTCTTCTCTCACCTCCTCAGCAGCACTCTATTCCACCTTCCTCTGCTTGCTTCCTCCTGGACTCTCAAGGTGCTTCCTGCTGTGCTGCGTAGTGACACTAAGCACAGACCCTCCATCTAGGGGACCTACTTCTTGCTGGGAACGATGTCTTGCCAACCCAGCTGGACTGGGCCCGGGGGCAGGCAAGGAGCCCATCTCAGGCATCTGAGCTCCCCCATTCTGCCCCAGGCCCTAGGCGGCCAGGGACACGCTGGGGGCTGCCCAGCTCTACACGAAGGTCATCCACAGGGCTTAAAAGATGTATGGAGTGGAGGACAGCAGACCAGGAAACAGGACGGCATAGCCCACACTTCTCAGTGACTCAGGTGACCTCAGAAAAACCTTTTCCTTCCCCTGGTCTGGGCTCCCTGAAATATGAGCTGGAAACTCCATTCTAGCTTGTGGAGTCTAAGATTTCTTTCTTTCTTTCTTTTTTTTTTTCAGTACCAAGGACTGATCTCAGGACCCTGCACTTGCAAATCAAGTGCTTATTCTACTAAGCTATCTCCCCGGACCCCTAAGATTCCTTTTTCTACCTACTGGGTACAGCCTGTGTGTCAGGCTGAGAGCACTGGGCACAGGGAAGATGAAACTGGATCAGAAGAAAAAGGAGAGCAGAAGCTGAGTCTAAAAGGGGGGCCAGGCACTCACGTGTGCTGTGCGGTTGCCTGAAAAAGCACACACTTGGCAAAAGAAAATCTGATGCCCTCAACATGTGTAGAGACGCAGGTTAAGAACAAATTAAAGAGATCGCTGAGGTGCTCCAGATGCTTGGAGAAGACAGCCATTAACTCCAGCTAGTGGAGGCCTGGAGGACACGGGGACAAAGTGACAAGGCCAGGAGAGTAGGAGTTGGCTGGGACCTATGTGGACAGTAATGGCTCCAAATGGCAAACTGGGGCTAAGAATGTTGCTCTGTGTGTGCCTGTGGGTGCAACCCCCAGTACCACAAAACTAGTTATTTAAATTTTAAAAGGCAAGCAGTGAACCAAGAGGGCCTGGCACATTCGGACACAAAGCAGCAGGAACAGGAACGGGGGCTTTGGGACGTCCAGTTCTCTGAGGCGCCAGCTTACCCTGCGACAGGCGGTCGTTGCTCTCACTGGGCCCCAGCAACAGATCCTGGCTGGGCAGACTCTCCGAGTGATTTAGGCAGGGGGGCTCCAGGCTGTCTGAGTTCTCCTTTGTGAGGAAGGAGGTCCCAGGGGCCAAAGGAAGGGTCATGGGGCGAGGGCTGGTCGCAGGGCAAGGTCTGCAGAGACAAGGGAAACGGTGCTGGGGAGGTGCTGGAGGCCAGGTGCGAGGCTCTCCCCACCCTGCCCCGCGCCCCTCAGTAGCAGCAGGCAGGCTCCTCACCCTGGGCTCAGGCACTCCTGGATGTCAGACACCCAGGCCTTCACATGGACAGCATCGGTTGTCTCCAGAATGTACTCCGAGGGGCCTTCCACCTATGGGGCCAGGACACACGCTCTCAGGGCACCCGGCCCACGGGAGCTACCCGCTGCCAGGGACACCTGCCTAAATGCCCTTGTCGGGGTCTGGGCTCGGCAATCCCTACCTTCACCACAAACGTGTTCTCCCGGTCAGGCATCTCTAGGGCTGTGGTAGTCCGAACGTCTGTGATGGTCGAGCAGGGGATGCTGAGTCGGGGCCGGGACGCCTAGGCGGAAGCAGGAATGAGCTCTCGTTTGGGGTACAAACCACCCCCCACTGCTAACCGTTTCTATATTACAGGGGAGCTGGGCAGAAGGCAGCAACACTGCTCTTAGCGCTGCCCACAGCTAATTCAAGAGCTCAGAGCTAGATCTAAAAACCAAAAGCCAGCCAGGCTACCTGAATGAGTAGGCAAACCCCATCCATGGCCAAAGGTACCGCTCCAGCCAACCCATCACCAAGCTGCAGCCCCAGACACTCCTCCTCGCCTCACCTTGGGTGGAACGAAGAACTCCAGGCGACTTCCTCCTCCTCCTTCTCCTTCACTGCGCAGCAGTAAGCGACACTTCTGCCACTGAGGCTGCCCTCCACCCCCTGGGGCCAGCCCAGTTGCCCCTCCTCCCCGGCCCACTCCAGCAGGGTCAGGGGCAGCCTCTTCGGCCCCCATAAAACTCAGCAGCTCTTCCCTCTGCACGATCCCTGATCCATCCTTCAAGGTCCCCCCACCCCGACTCAGTCGCAGCCTCTCAAAACGGTGAGTCCATCTCTCCCCAGGAGACGTGCCGTCACCAACCAGGCCCCTGCCAACAGTCCCAGCCCCACCAGAGGAGTTGGAGTTGCTGTTTCCACCTAGGACAGGGGGACTTGATGAGGTGTCCAGGGGCCCAGCTGGGGATGGAGGGTCAACAGACCCCCGCCACTGCAGGATGCCACGGACTGAACCCCGGACCGAGCGACCCACTGAGCGGAGGGAAAAGCGTTTCTTGAGCTTTGGCTTCGAGGAGGTCGTGGAAGAGGAGACTGAGGAAGGGAGGGGGCCGGCCAGGTCCTCAGATGATCGAGAAGGGCCGAGCACAGCCAGGGGCCCACCCACCCTGCAGCTGTCAATGGACAGGTCGTGAGAAGCCGGGATGTCCACACCAGGACTCAGCGGAGCCAGGAGGGATGGCGAGATGGAGCCTGAGGCCCGGGCCACCTCAGCTTCAAAGTGCTGCAGGAAGAGCTCAGCAAACCGGCGGGAGAAGGCAGCCTCAGCCCCAGGCCCTGCGTACTGTGGGTGGGAGGCCAGGTAGAGGCGAAAGCGACGGGCAAAATCCAGGGCCGCAGCCCTGGCATGGGACTCACAGAACTCCCGCCAACTGGGGGGAGGGGGTGGCGGCAGGGGAGGGGG
>NDGN011475321.1:0-11603 GCA_002564285.1 Tympanoctomys barrerae
TTTCTTAAACATTTGTACATCTTGTGTTATATCTGTTTCTCTAGTAAAATGCTGACTGACAAACTATATGAGCAGCCTGCCATATCTGAGACCACCTTGCATATGCAAACCAGCCCAAGGCTGTAGCCTGCCTCTCTTTTTGTCTCCATAGGGCTAGGCATCTTTGCTAGTCACATGGAGATCTGGTGTTACTCAGAACAACGGTCCTTGTCCCTGGCACATTGTTGTTTTAATCTTCATTAACAGATTATGTAAGCAGGAAAAAGGAGTGGCGTACAATAACTGAATTTTTAACTAAAAATTTACTCTAAAGACTTTTACATCTAGGGACCTGTGACATATGTAACGATCTCGTAGAGAATTTTAAAAGCCTAGAGATATCACTTAGCAACCATGAGTTACACACTGTTATAGCACAATCATACAACAACTGTAAAAGTCTTACCACCACAAAAAACTTCAGTAAGGAAGTCACTAACATAAGTTTTTTTTCAGTTTTGTGTGTTTGAAGGTCTGGACACTTGGGAGATACAAATACATTTAATATACTGTAAACTTAGTGATAATTAGTGTCACAGCTATATATACAAATTTTTGTATATCTCTACTTAGTTTTTTTGGAGGGGGACATACACACTCTGTGTTGAGACAGGGATCTTATGTAGTTGATACTGGTCTTGAATTCACAGTAGTCCTCCTGCCTCAGCCTCCCAAGTGCTGGGTTACAGGCATGTGGCACCACACCCAGCACCACCACAACCAGCTCTTAGTTCATATTCTTAAAGAAGAATTTAGATTTTTTAAAAACTACATTTATAGAGTGTAACAACACTGACAAGAATTAAAGGACATCTATAGAGGTTCTTAGAATAGTGCTGCTGACCACAAATAGATCTCTTACCCAATATGCAAGTGTGTTTTATTTATATAATGACAAGTTGTTTGTTAATTAAAGCCAGTAGGTATTGATCAAGTTTTAAATGGTGGGGACAAATTTAAGAGAGAGATGACATATTTTGGTTTAAGAACTAGGTATATGGTGTATAAAAAGGCAAACACATTAGTTACTCTGTATACATTAAATTTGTGTAGTTTTAGTTCTATAAATTTAACTTTAAAGCTTAGACTTATAGAATATCTTAATATATACACACAAAGAGTAATGCCTTTCTGTTCATGAATGTTTATCAATGTTTCTGAACTCTGCACAGGGTGGCAAACATTGGCCATTTTCCCTGCATGAACATGAATGCAGCTATCTTCCTCAGAATCATGGAATGAATGAAGTTTGTGAACCAAGATACTGAACCACTCTACGTATAACCACATATATGTTATGCCATAAACTGAGATAGTAATGTAATGGCAAGCTTATAAAACTCTGACAGTAGAAATTAGAAGTCGATTAGTAGTCTGTGACTGTGCTCATGCTGAATTCAACATTGTTAGGCCTCTGAGCTCAGTTAGCTTTGACTGTCTGTGCCCAGATGCTTCTTCCAAATAGCCAGCCAGGTCAACTGGACTGCATCTAGCTGGAATGTCTGTGGTTTCAACTTAAAATATGTACATATCTAGTTTTGTTTAAGCTTGCTTTAAGGACTTTGTGCCTTATTCCTAGCACATACTGGCTCAATTAAGGACACATTCATTTGTACCCACTCAGCACAGATCCCCTCCCTTCCAGAATATTCCCATCTGATAACAAACAATTCCTTTTAAGTAAACCTGCTTAGCCAAATCGCCTGACAGTATATGACATAATTCTTATATTCCATGCAACCAATCATGTAATAACCAGCTATCAGCTTTGTACCTAACACTAGCAAACTGTATTTAAACTGAACTCAAAGCTGACTCTGGGCTGGTGATTTGGACTCAGTCTACTGGCCTGCTAGGGTTACAATTAACCTTGCCTTCTGAAACTTCTCAGTGTGGAGCATTTTCCTTCTGGGCTTGGACTTTCCTCCAAAACAAGAGTAGTTTATTTAAGCCATCATAAACTGGTTATTGAAAATATTTTATTTATATTTATCTATTTATTTATTTTTGTATTTTAGTACAGGGTTCCAGGGTCTCACTATGTAGATCGGACTCGTAGTGATCCGTCTGTGTTCAGCCTCCCAAGAGCTGGAATTACAGGTGTACGTCACCATGCCCCATCTCAATTGCAGTCTCAGTACATCCCAGGGGGCGGGGCTGGCACAGCATTCCAGGGATCAAACTCCTGCCACTGTATGCATAAGCAGGTGCTTTAATCCACTGAGCTATTTGGCCAGCATTGAAAATATTTTATAAACCAATCTCAGATTTCGTTTTTAAAACAGTTTAAACAAGTAACCAAAGTTTAACAATGGAAAACACAAGATTAAGTGCCATATAGAACCTTTGTTTTTAAATTTAGTTTTATAAGTTTAAGCAAGGGTATCTTAATATCTTAAGAAAACCTTATTGTTTTAGACATAGAAAACCTAACCTTTTTATTATAAAAAATGTAAATATATCACAGTAACATATTTAATAGTGTTTGTTGGAGCATGCCACCATACAGCACTGGAAAAATTACTCAAGTTTTAACAAAGTAGCTTGAGGTAACTCAATCAGCTTAAGCAAATGCAGATGCTTAAAACAATTACCTTTAGATCATTGTGCACTTGGAGCACTGGGAAAGTTGGGCTATAATAATCTGTTTTAGTTATAAGTTCACAATCCTAAATAGACTAGTCACAACTTTTTAGAGATGACTAATTAGTGCAAACATCTCTTGTAATAAGCTAATACAGGTAAGAGCTAGGAAGGATCTTTCTGTAGCAGAAAACCCCAAATTTCTGCACATTGTGGGGACTGAAGGAGAGAAGGACTTTGATTGTCAGTGATGCTGTGAGCTACCAGAAATTCATTTTTTTAAAACTTCAAATTAAATAAAAACATTGGTGAATTAATCAATAAGATGTTTGTCTGTGTAATCTCTCACCATTTATCAAATGACACCTGATGTGCTAAAATTAATGAAGATGTATCTGTTCAAAAATTTTATTATAGTGTTCTATTTCCAATACATGGCTTGATGCATGATTAGAAGAAAATTGTGACCTTCTGTTGTGTCTGTTGAACACTTGCTGTGGCCCTGCCAGGGAGGGGACGTAATTGAATTCTCACCTTAAAGATCATGAAACAAGGTTCAGAGAGGGTAAAGTGCCTTCCCATAGATCACACAGCTAGTAAAAAGATGATGAATTTGAACCCAGAAACTCTTCTCTCTGGGCTTATTTATGAATGAAAGCAATATTTATCTCTCCAGACATTATTAAAAATTAACTTGGATAATCTTTGAACCCCGTCTATTACAATGTTACTCCAACTTCGCTCCTGGGAGAATCATTCAGTCACTGTGTGAAGACATGAAAGGCAGGTTCTGTGCTGCTATCCCAGGATTTTCTGTTAACTCCTCAGGTGACTCTGACAACGGCTGAAGTGCACGCTAACATCGCCATGAGGCTCACATGTATGGCAAGCAGAGCAGGGCCGAAGGTCCAGGGCAGGGGAAGGGTAAATCTTGTAGGGCTCCCTCCCAGAGCCACATCTGCAGGTACTGATCCTGGACCTGGGAGAGCCAGGCCTCAAGAACAGGTGTTAGTAATGACCATGGCCATAACTGCCCTCAGGCAGTGGAGGGGCAAGGAAGCTACTGGAAAGCATGTCCCTCTGTGTGGGCCAGGGCCTGGCTGCTGGTGAGGAGCACCTGTCTTGTTTTTGTTTTGTTTTTGGTGGAACCAGGGATTGAACTCAGGCCCTTGTACTTAGAATAAGGCAAGTGCTTATTCTAATGAGCTACCTCCCTGGCCCCTAATATTATCATTATTATTATATTTATTTATTTATTTTTGTGCTCCCAGGGATTGAACTCAGGACCCTGTGCTTGCCAGGCAGGTGCTTATTCTACTGAGCTATCTTCCCAACCCAGGAGCACCTGTCTGTGCTACCCTGGACATCCATCTCCCACCCTAACAGCCTTATGAGGTCACTAGAGCCAAGGAAGTCTGCCCCCCTTGTGGTCAGAGGTGAAATACCAGACACAGAACTCCTGAGGATCCCTTAGTAAATCTTCTGCGCCCAAGGCTGGGGATGAGCAATCAGATTTGCCTCTACCTGGAGGCCCAAGGGAGAAGATTTGGGTGCTCCTTCAAGTTGCATTTATGCCACCAGACAGTACTGGGCCTTGACTTAATTTTTAATGTAAATTGTGCCCCTTCTTTACTTTTGCTTCACAAAGGCAGGGCAAGCCACAAACTTTCTTTACTTCCTGGCTCAGAGTTACGGCAAGGGGCCCTCCCCTGTCCACCTAGTAGTGGACTTCGATAGTCTATACATACTTTGCAGGTCCTTGGTATCCTGAACAAAGAATTGGCCGAGACATACAAAAAGATAGTGAGATTTTTACATTTATTAAAGTTAAGAAGAGAAGTAGGCTTTCCAGCTTGAGGGCAGGTCACTGAGAGAGCTCCCAAGTAGGCATGAGGTTAATGGTGGAGGTCTTTTGTAACCCTCAGTCTTCACACTGACCTCATGTCCAGGCAATCCTCTCAAGACCTCCTTGGTTTCACAACAGAAGAAGTGAGGATAGCGCTTTCCCAGGTACACAGTTTGGGAACTGTTTTGTGATTCACTGGCCACTCCCACTTGTTCATCCAGGATGCCATTCCCTAATCTTCTGCCTCACTCCCAGCCTCCCTCCATCATCTGACAATGTTTAGGAGTAGATGGTAATCTGGCAGGCATCAGAACGAACCACCTCTCCCCAAGGGTTCTGTCCCTTCTTCTTCAAGAGTCCCTGGAGTGTCCTTGGCAATCTTACCCAATGAGAACCACTTCTGGTTGACCTTGCCTTCCTTGAGACTGAGGGAATATTTGATATTTTCACCTAGTTTATTGTGTAAATATTTTCATGTCAGAAATATGAACTGTTTTATTTACATATCTACTCTTGGTTTATTGCACTAATATATTTGCATAGTTCAAAATTGAATTATTATGGAAAGATATTCAGTGAAAAGTTTGGTTCATTTATGTTCAGTTCACACACCTGCTATTATCAAACAGGAAAGTATATTAATTTATTGAGACATGCACATAAAATTAAATGCAAGGTTATATATTCTTTCTTATTTTTTGATTGAAAAAGTAAAATACAACTGTGTTTTGTGCTGTTAAAAGAGAATATCCAAGATTGGGTAATCAATCCATAAAGAATAGGTAGGGTGAAACATGCCTGAAATCCTAAGACTTTAGGAGGTTGAGGTAGGAGGATTTGCAATTTTGAGTCCAGCTTGGGCAATTTACTGACTTAAGCAGCAAAGAAGTAAGTAAGTAAATAAATGTAAGAGGGTGGAATGTAGCTCAGCCGCCCCAAAATTGACATCTGGCAATCAGTGAGGCCCCTGCTGCTGCATTCTCACATGGCAGAAGATGGGAAGGCAAGAGAGCAGAAACCCACTGCTGCCCGTCTAGGGGGATCACTCCACACAAAGACAGAACCTTCACAACCTAAACACTTATCCGAAGGTCTCAGCTCTCAATATTGTTGCATTAGAAATGAGGTTTCAAACATGAATTTTGGGAAATACTTTCAGACTATAGGAGGAGCAAATTTGGATCCATAGTTTTCTTTTTACTTAATATCTCTTGGAAGATTTTTCTTATCAAGACAGAAGGAAGTGCCCCACTCTCTCTGATTGCTGCATAGCATCCCACTGTTCACAAGCACCATAATTAATTTAGCTGGTTCTGAGTTGCAGATCATTTCTGTTGTTTTCTATTACTTTTAATTACAAACAATGCTACTCTGATCATTGTGTACATCTGTTTTGTGCTCATTACAGAAAACGTCAAAGTAGTTTGAATGTAGGTTGATTCAGTGAATGACAGTTTTTATTTTACCACATTCTTGTATATTAGCAAAATGATTTGAATCTATTTGCCAATTAGGTAGGTTTGTAGAAATGTATTTTGATGTTTAAATGCGGATTTTGTTGACTATCGGTATTGAGCATATTTTCAATATGTAGTTGTGAATCTCTTTTTTCCCCTGTGAGCTGTCTTTTATGTCTTGTCTTCATTTTAAGTTGAGCTGCTAGTCTTTTTATTAACTAAAGAATCTATTAAAAAATCCTTTCCTATGTGTCAGTATGAGTTTAACATTTTTTAAAATTAATTTTATTGGTACTTTTGAAATACATAATGATCACATTCATCACAGGGAATTTGTACCTGTACATAATACATCTTAATTCTTTCCTCCATTCTCTTCCCCTCCCTTCAACCCTTCTTAATCTCCTTATTTATAAGAACTTTTCCCTTCTATTTTCTTTCTTCCCTTTTCCATTCTCCTCTCTTCCTTTGCTCTTCTTTCCATTTGAACATTTTCCTCCTATTTCCCCAAATACCATTCATACAATCACTTTTCCATTTTTCCCCCACCATTCATCTGCCACTGTCTTCTCTTTCACTGTCTTTGCATTTGTGGGTTTATGCCACCTTTATTCTTTTGTGAAAAGTGTTGAAATACATCATAAAATACGAGTGAGTGTTCTGTCCAGCCCCACCCATCCAGGTTATCTCTGCCTTTGGAAAGGACTATTTTCCAGCTGTATGGAAGCAGAAGTTAACTTGCAGCACTGATCCTAATGCAGATGTTTCTGGCTTATAGCTATGCAGATGTTTTTTTGACCACAGCAAGCAGGCTTTTTTCAGCAGAGAATATAAATCTCAGCAAGTCTTCATTTGAACCAGTCCTCGCAACTGGTTTCTTTAATAATTAATGAGTTAATTAAAAATCTTTAAAAAGTATTCACTTTATGTGCAAATCATGATTTTTACCTTTAAAAGATATCTCTTAACCATTTTGGAGTGCTTATGAGTTACACAAGAAATGCACCTGATGAAGCCGGGTGAACTATACCCAAGATGTGCCTCGTGAGCAGCTCAATCAGGTGTTTCTCCCTTGGTTTCTTGAATTGAATCTGGAGTGGTGATAGACATCACCAACTTATTTTCTCTGGATTTGTTCCCCTTCCTAATTAATTCTGTTTGGTTTTTGGTTTCTGTTCATTTTCATCCAGTAAGTTATACCTCCTAGAGACAGCAATAAGTGAGAATATGGCAGTGTGGTCTGAGCGTGTAGCTGAGTGATCTATACCTGAAGTACTCTATTGAGTTAGAGGACAGAGAATAATATGGTTTTGACATTTTTTGTTTTATTTGTGTATGCGTTTGCCTTTTAAACACAAGTTAGCTAAATTTTTCATGCACTAGGAAGAACATCTCTGATATCTGAAATGGTGAAAATTTTGGCTTTGTTTATATATTTTGTGTCTTTTAAATCATTCAACTTGTGGTTAAAATAGCAACTATAGGCTCTGTGCCTATAATTAGAAAGGGGCATTATCTCAATATTTGAGTATATATTGCTATTTCTGGAGGGCATAGATAGATTGGATTACAAAGTCTTTTAAATTAAAAGAGCTCTCTCTAATTGGGTTAGAAAATAAATAAATGCTGGTATAAAATCCTAATATGGAAGGTAATTAAACTTTTGATTCTTTAATGTGCTGAAAATTATTCTTTCTGAAGCTAACTCAGAAATCATTTAGGAATCTAAATTCATATAACTGAAGTAAATTGCTTGGCAAATAAGACTAGTTGACTAATATAGGCTTAATAAAAACAAATTTATCTTTTCTAACTTATCACTATTAAATGTAGCAAAAACAAACATTTTATTCTACCTGTTATGTTTTCCTAAACTTTTTCTCTTCTTCTTCTTGTCCTTCCTCTCCTTCTCCTTGTCCTCCATCTTCTTCCTTTTCCTCCTCCTCCTCCTCCTCCTCCTCCTCCTCCTTCATTTTTCTAATCAGGTAACTAACATAGCTCCTACATAATGCTTAAGATCATTAAAAATGAACATGAGTGGGAGCCTGGTGTGGTAACACACACCTGTAATCCCAGCACTTGGGTGGCTGAGGCAGGTGGACTGATGTGAGTTTGAGGCCAGCCTGTGCCACATACTGAGTTCAAGGCCAATCTGAACTGCAGAGAGGTCCTCACACAAGTAAACAAACAAAACAAAACAAAAAGAGTGAGGGCCCGCCAAATAGCACAGCAGATTAAAGAGCCTGTTTAGGCAGATGCAGTGGTCAAGTTTGATCCCTGGCTTGCTGTGTGGGCCCCGCCTCCGGGGTGTGCTGAGAAGGTGATTGAGATTGGACGTGGTAGCACGCACCTGTAATCCCAGATCTTTGGGAGGCTGAAAACAGGAGGATCACTACAAGTCCAATCTACATAGTGAGACCCTGTAAACCATAACTAAAACACACACACACACACACACGCACACACACACACACACACACACACACACACTGGAAAAGAGGGATACAGATTGAACTGTCTGAGCAGGTTTACTGGTAAACCTGAGAGGGACCTCCCTGTGTGAGCAGAGTAGAGAAGCATGTCATAGGCTATGAGGTTTTTTTCACAGTGGTTTTTTTTGGGCAGGCTTTTGAGGAGATGGGTCAGAGAAATAGAAGGCTTGTGGCGTGCTGGTGTGTCCTCTATGACTTGCCAATATCCTCTGTGATCTAAGTGAAAAGAAACCCACTTTTCCATACCATGGCAGCTGGGCTTTTTTGAACTGGTGTTGTCCCTGTCTGGTCTCCATTAGAAAATTTATGTTTATGTTCAGTTAAACTAAACTATTTTGAAGACCTTTTATTTCAACAGTAGCTATGTCTTGTAATCTGTTGGCTTGAAGACAATTTCTAAAATCTTTAGGTAACTAAAATCTTGAATTGACATTAAATTAAATTGTTTAGTATATAACCAACAGATATCTAGGTGCTTTCCAAATAGAATAGAACATAGACTTTTTGGTTATTTAAAATAAATGTATTTATTTTCCCATACCATAAGAGAAGCTGTAACAATGATTCAAGCAAGGTAATGAAAATCCTCATTTATGCACACAGGAATACATGGGACAGTAAGGAGTTGTATTGCAAGCTTCATTAATCTACTAAAATGCTTCAGTCCAACACAAAGTTCTTAGTCACTCAGTTTTTCTATATAAAATAAAACCTGATTACTTCAGTTAAAAGTTATAGAGACCATACATGGTTACAAGTGCATGAAAAATGATTATGACAGGAAAACACATAAGCTTTTGCTTTTCCACAAACAGAAGTTCTTGGTATTTGTTGATTTTTTTTTTTTTTTTTTTTTGTATTTTAAGGAAGGGTCTACAGGGTATTCAAGGTCTCACTACTAGATTGGACTCGTAGTGATCCTCCTGTTTACAGCCTCCCAAGAGCTGGAATTACAGGCACAAGCCACCATGCCCAGTCTCAGCATGCCCCCAGGGTGGAGCTGGCATGGCATGAGCAAAATTCAGACAAACTTTCTGCCAAACTGTAACACACATCATCTGGAGTCAAACTGTTTTAGACAGCTAAATTAGACAGAAATATTATAGGCAGTCAGATAAGGCTAGGCCCTCAAGGAGACAGCATGGGAGACAAGGTGCCTTTGCAACTTTGGAAGAGACAGACACATCTGTTGTTGCCCACTCCAGACAAAAGAGTAAACAAATGTAGCAACATACTTCCCTGGGGATGGCATCAGGGATTGATATTCTAAATAGGTATCAATCACCTTGAAAGAGCCAGAAAGAGTCACTAACCCAACCCCCACCAGGAAGAGACTCTTTCATATTCATGCCCGCTTGCTAAGTTAGTTGCTTCCTCATTTAGTCCTGGATTTAGTCAATTTTACCTGAGTAATGGTGCTTGTAACCTTATTGATTGACCATAGTTTTGTTCCACCTCATGCCCACCTAAGCAAGTTCTCATGTTTTTTACTTTAGATCTGCCTCATGACATGGTTTTACTCTATACAAATCCCTGGAAGAGACAGATTCTTGGGCAATCCACTCAGTTCCCCTTCTGTCCTCTCAAACAGCAGCTTTATTTCTCCAATAAATATATTCTGCTCTTAACCTTCATCTGTTCCTAAAATTAATTCTTCAGTTTTAGAGAACACGAACTTGTCTAGATACCTTTCAGGGTGGGACTTTCATTCCCTTACATCACATCAGTCAATGTAGTCTTTCTTCACAAAAGAAACCTCCCCAGCCTGACCTTTACAGGCAAGATTTCTTCAGCATTCTGGTGTGTTCCAGTGCTTCTCTTGTAGGTAACATCTCTGAAATCTTTCCTCTGTTTTCCCATAAATGATAGGCTTGTAACCCACATGGGCAGATTTAGTCACAGTAAGGACCCCACTCCTTTGGTACCAAATTTTGTCTCAATTACTTTTCTGTTATTGCTGGGACCAAATACCCAACACCCAAAATTAAGGAAGGAAAGGCTTATTTAGCTCACAGTTAGTGAAGGTTTCAGTACATACTCTGCTGGTTCCAAGGCAAACAGCAGCAGTTCATGGTGACAGAAAACAGTGAAGAGCAGAGGAGGAGCAGCAGCTGCGGCATCTATCAAGCCTCTCTCTCTTCCTTGTATGCTAACTGTGGAGACTGGAACTCCTCTGAGAAAGTGGTGGTGGCTGCTGCAAAGATTGGAGCTCCTCCGCAGTGGCGTGGCTGCTTTGATCAAGTTCCTCCAAGGAAGTGGTGTACAGAAGCCTTCCTCAACCCTTTTGTATACTCTATAAGTTCTGAGTCACTCTGGGGTGTGGAGTTGCTGAGCCAATCCAGCTAAGCTTCAGACCCCTCAAGTTGACACAGTGTATCAGCTATCACAGTTAGTCTCTCCTAGGTGACCAGGATTCCTTATTTTATTACTTGTGACCCAAGGATTTCTTGGATCAAAACTTTCCGTGCTAAAACTGAGACACTCCTGGGGAAGCCAGGATTGTTGATTACCTATTTACTATCTGTGTAATCTTCCAAGAAGCAAAGACTCTGTGACTGACCTGAACAATTTTATATGTTAACTTCTTAATTATGAAGAAGGAGAAAGAGAAGAAAAGAGGAATAGAATGTGAGAAAGGAGAACAGGGAAGAGGAAGAGGGATGAAACGGGGAAGAAAATTCTTCACTTATAAAAATGTCAAAGTTCCTTTCAATCTCTTTACCCTTTATATTTATTTTTGTAAGTGTCTTATTGTTGTTTTGATTCACCAGGCAATGGAATACTGTTTCTCAGTCACCTATTTCCTATTGTAATCAAATGTCCAAATCTGCAACAATGCTTTTGATGTTTGCCTTTCAAAAATCAGGTAAGAAATATAGAAAAAAATAAACTAAAGCTTTCAGGATATCTTTTATACCTAAAAGATTCTTTGATATTTCCCAGAGGGTTCCTGGAAAATCACAAAGATTTGTTCTTCTATCTATAAAAACGATGCTGGAGGCAGGAATGGTAGCACATGCCCATAATTCTAGTACTCTGGGATGCTGAGGCAGGGTGTCAAAACTTGGAACTTACTTTGGGCAATTAAGCAATGTAGTAAGTGAGATCCTACTTCAAAATGACTAAAATTAAACAAAAGTGGGAGATATAGTTCAATAAGAAGGTCCTGAGCTTAATCTCTAGCTC
>NDGN011475323.1:0-10458 GCA_002564285.1 Tympanoctomys barrerae
AGTAATGGTGACTTTTGGGGCTTCAAGATGCTATCACTCTATATGGTTTTCCGTGGAAGTCTTCTCTACTCCCTTGACTATGCCTAGCTCCTATATCTCCAATTCCTGCTCAGGTCTCTCTCTCTCTCTCTGTTCCCAAGCTGAGTATGCAGTGCTACCTTTGCTACCTGAGAAACAGGGCTCAAAACAGTAGCTTACAACTGAAACCATTTATTTAATTTCTGAATCCTTATGTTGGAAAGGTTTGAGGCTCAAGATCTAAAGACACCCTTAAAAACACAAAGATTATACTGACAGCAGTCCCCCTAATGTCCCTCCATTTAATTCACCTGTGTTTATATCCATACAAACCATTCAGATCAAGCTGGATGTCATGGAATAGCATCTTGAAGCCCCAAAAGTCACCATTACTCAACTGAATTCCATGACACGTGTCCACAAGACACAAGGAGCAACCTCAAGTGCAGCTCTTATGAGGGATGAAGTCTCTCCATTGGAATAGATCAGCACAGCCTCTGGCACTTGGCTTCAGCTCTGTCAGTGCATACTTTTTAATCTTGATTAATAAAGAGAACCAAAAACCATTTACATGTAAATAATAAGAATAGCAACATTTATGGTTGTACCCAAGACCACAGTAACTCAGTTGTTCTCAGTCACAATATAATTTTCCATCTTGACTCTTTGCAGAAGAGCACTGTGGTTTAATGTATTGATGACATCATGGCAATTGGACTTGAAAAACAGGAAAATGGAGTTACTTTGAATGTTCTAATAAGACACATGTGTGTCTGAGGATGGAAGATAAACCCTACAGACATTCAGGAGCTTGCTACATAGGTGAAGGATTTAGGGGATCCAGGTCTGAGATATGCTGGAACATCCCTTCTAAGGTTCAGAACAGATTGTTGCACCCTATCACTAAGCAAGCCACACATATCAGATGGGTTATTTGGATTTTGGAGTCAGTCTGTGCCATGTTGTCAATACCATCCCAGTGTACTCACCAAGTAGCTAGAAGTCTAACAATTCCAAATGAGACCCAGAGGAAGAGAGGACTCTATAATAGGACCAGATCACAGGGCAAGCTACAGTGTTAGAGGTATCCATGGAGATCAGGATGCAGGGTGGAATCTTTGACAAGCCCACAAAGAGATGCATGACACAGACCGTGCCTGCTACATCACAGACCTATACATTTCAAGAGCATTTCTGGACATACTAGTGGGCCTTTGAAGAAACTGACCATGGGATGAGTGCCAAGTAATTATGAGGTAGGAGCTGCCTATCACGAGCTGGGTATTAGTAGAGCCATCATTTCATGAGAAGGTCAGGAAAGCACAGTAGCAGTTCATCACAAGATGGAAATGCTACATCTAGGACTGCAGCATAATTAAGTCACACAAGCGAGTGGCTCAGAGCCCTGTCACATAATCTGTGCCACTGTTGTCTCTCCTGGAGCTCATTCTGTGTCCTCACCGGACTTCCCTATGAGCAGATGATGGAGGAAGAACACACCCAGGACTAGTTAACACATGGGTAGGCTCATTTGTATGCTTTTGTGAACTGAAAGTAAGCTACTGCCTCACTCAGGGTCCAGGCAGTACAGAAGCAAAATCCTCTTCCTGGGCCAACAGCAGCATCTGTGGTTGTAAACAATGGACCCTGAGCGTGAAGATGTCTGTGTTTCACATTGCTATTTACGAGGAAACACCCACCTCAGAGGAAGTACTACACAGCCTGCTGGACAGGATGACCTCTCTGAGAGTGTCAGCCAGCTCTGTCCTTTGCTGCTCCAGGTCTTGAGCAATGAACCCATCGGGGGAGGTGTCCCAGTGACAGGGATGGAAGCTCTGCTTGGCCTGACAAAACAGCTCCCACTTGGTGAGCCCCCTGCCCTGATTACCTGATGTGTCCATGGTAGAACCCCAGGATGGTTCCATACCTAATGAAAAGCACACAAGTTGGCCCTACTAGACCACTCCAACCTGGAAGGAAGAGCTCGTACTTAGAGGTACTTGACCGAGCTCTGGATATGGTTTGCTTTCCTTGCATTTGGTGACTCTGCCGGCTTTCTGGGCCAGAATTTGGCCTCAAATGGCCTTGGGATAAGGCCTCCATTTTACAGTGAAGCTGTGACAATAGCTGTGACAATTCTCACAGGATCTACTGGTTCTGCTATAGAATGTCACCTGGGATTACCTGGTCTGAAAGGTGTAGGGTGGGCACTAGTTTGGCGATGGCACCTTGCAGCCATTCAAGGTGCTGTTCCCCTATACTGGAGGATGTACAGGGCAAGGGCTATTCTGGGGACTCTGCCTCCATCTGTGGACACAAAGGGGTCCAAAAGCCAAAAGGTCAGAGGAGGTGTGGCTCCCCTTGCCATCATGTCCAGTGACCCACCTGCAGAAGGTCTGTTCTGTGTTCCTGCAACTTTGAAGCACAGAAGAGTGACAAGTCCTGATCCTCAGGGAGGGGGGAGCTCTTCCACCAAGGGACACGGGAAGGTTCCACCCAACCTGAGGATACAGCTGCTTCCTGGATGCTTTGGCTCCAGTGGTTCAGAGGCAAACACGAATTTGCTCTGCCGGCAGAGTCTGACCACCATGATTTTCATAAGGAGCTTGCTGATATGTAATGAGAGCAAAACAGAGCAGGCGTACAGTTCAGGGGATCCCCTGAGATCACCCTTATGCTTCTGTGTTTGGTACTGATGTGAGTGAGCAGTCACCCATCGCCAGACATAAATTAGACAACTAAGGGATTCAACCCTTTGTTGACAGGGGGAGCAACTAGACCAGATGAAGTGTTGGCTGAGCAGGAAGAAAGTCCAGAATGGGCAGTAATTGAAAGAAATTATAAGCATCCATGAGAAAGGTGAAAATTCAAACTATGCTGAAAGCCTGCTTCTCCGCAATCAGACAAGTAGACGTTCTGTGGATGGACAGTACTCTCTCTGGGTGAGGCTGTGAGGGCATGCATGCTGACACGTTGCTGGGGAAGTGGAAAATGGTGCAACCCCTATAGAAGGGGAGCGTGGCAAGCCTAGCAAGATTACTTGTGCACTTACCCACATCTAGGAATCCGTCCCAATTATATACTGCCAAAAACCTGCATTGACATTGGCATAAGCTGCTCACTACAATTCTGTTTGTATTCACAGAAGACTAAGAGGAACACTGTGGAGGGCTGTACTTCTTTGTGACAGCGTTCAGGAAAGGGCTGGAATCTGATCAAAATGCTAGGTGATTTATTTGTTTCATACTAATATGCATTGAACGCTGGTGATGTGTTTGGTGGCTTACACATGTCACTCTATTTAAGCCCTTTGATTTATGTCACCAGTCTCTAACACAGAAAACATAGAAATTCTTGGAATCCATCATAAAAACATAGCCCAAAATGGCAACAATTCATTATGCACAAAGATGTTTACTGTGATATTATTTTTCAGAAGTTATTTTATTAAAATTATGTAGGCACATAGAAAAAGCAAATGCCAGGCTCTACAGAGGAGTGTGACATATAATGGTACCCTCAATTCCCCGTTCTGTATCTCCCTGTCCCCAGTTTGGTCTCCAGGGGCAACCAACCTCTTTGAACAATTCTGCTTTTATGTCTTCAAGGGGTTATGTCTACATCTTTCAATAATGTGTTTGTGTGACTGTGGATTTATCAAGCCTAAATAGTATGTATTGGCTTTCTGGCTATAGGCTAGACCAGCATCTCTTCAAGAGCAAAAACTATTTATTTTCTTTTAAGGACCTGAGACCTGGGCTTGGGACCAGCAGGAAGTAAATGTTAAATCAAAGAATAACCTGAGTGGTCAAGGGGTGGGAGGGTATTTGAGAGAAAAGCAGGAGCCAAGGGATAGGTGCATTTTCTTTCTAAAAGGATGCTGATTTGATTCAGGACAGCTTCATCTGCTGCAAATAGAGACCAGGTGGCCCTGTCCTAGCCAAGGAGATAGAAGTAAATGTTGTGATCTAGGGAGAGGTTTTCAAAAGAAACCGGCCTCCATTGGTATATCATTTGGTCCCTTTTTGTCCTTTTGCTTTTCCATCCTGAATTAAGGATGTGATTTTTGGAGGCTTATTAGCCATCTTGCAATCATACTCCAAAGATGGAAGAGTGAAAACAATAGAAGGAACTGAATTTTTTTTTTTTTTTTGTGGAACTGGGGATTGAACTCAGGCCTTTGCACTTGCCAGGGAAGCGCGTATTCTACTCAGCCATCTCCCCAGTCCCTTATGAGCACATTTTTTTAAAGGAACTGAATTTTGGAAAACAGGACTGTATTTCTCGGTTTTTGGGTGCTTTTGTTTGTTTAAGATCATCCGAATAGACTTTCTGCTGCTTGCTGCCATGTGCCTTCTATACTGAGGGAGGCAGAAAAACTCGAAGTCGAAAGTTGATGGTTGTTGATAGTACAAGGAGGATTCATTATGCTTTTGTCTAGTTTATTTCTGAAAATTTCCATACTAAAATTTTTCCATAATCAAAATTTTAAAAAGCAGTGTCATTATACTGTTCTCTTTATTTTTGTTTATTTCTAAAAATTTCCACAGTAAAACGTTTAAAAGACTATGGAAATTTTAAAAAATCATGTAAGTCATCCTTGCACATATGATTTCCATTACAATACATAACTAGATTGTTAGTATGTCTTGTGATATTAAGACTTTTTCATTGCTAAACAGTCTGTAATTTTGATTGGTTGTTTCAATAATGGTGTAGGGTGATGATGATATTTAAATTGACAGCTCATTTCTGAGGAGAGGTACAAATGCCTGTGGGTTTTCTCATTTAGCCAGGAAGGGATCACGGGTACGGCATCTTTCTCCATATACACAAGGTGAAATAAAACTACCTTGCTGGATTTCTTATTTATTTAAGGAGTGAGAGTTTTATCTTCCTGAGATTAGTTTGGAAGCTAGGCGCAGAGCCTGCTGTTCTCATACTGAGCTCTCTGGGTGCTGTAACACAGTTCCTGAAGTGACTGCGTTAGCGTGGACTTCTCCAGTCAAGGTATGGAAGGTCTCATATCGTAGGAACCCTTCAGTTCCCAGCAAACAATGGCATTTAGTCACCCTAAAGATGCCTCACTCTTTTGTTGTTGTTTGTTTGTTTGTTTGAGACAGGGTCTTGATATGCAGTTCAGGCTGGCCTTGAGCTCACTATGTAGCCCAGGTTGGATATGAACTCACAGCAACTCCCCGAGTGCTGGAATAGGCATGTGCCACCATGCCTGGCAGGTTCCTTACTCTTGCACCCTGAAATCATCACCCAAATAAGTCTCTACCTCTTTGCATGAGGCTGGTTTTTTGTTGTTGTTGTTGTTGTTTGTTTGTTTGTTTGTTTGCTTGAAAAGGAACCCAGCAATGACAGTCCACTTAGGTCTCAGCAGCACACCTGCCCATCTCTGAGAAGTTCCTAAACAGCTCCAAGCAAAGGCATCAAGGAGCAGCTGGCTAAGCTCTCCTACACAGCACTGGGAAGTGAAACCTGCAGCTGCCAGCTCCTGCTTGTCTTGAGGCTTTTGCTAGGTGTTCTTGGGTCTGTCCACCCTCTGCAGGCACGTCTCATCTGTGATCCTAGAGCAGCCAGAGAAGGCTGGAAGAGCTTTGTGCTTCTTTTTCTTGGAATGAATGCTTCTAGTTTCTGGGTTAGAGTTTTATCTGATTTGAAGCTGGGAGTTTTAAAGATTAAATTTTGTTATTTAATTAATTTTTGTAGGTTTTTTTTTTTTTTTTTTCATTCTGCTCCAATTATGGCCTAATTAAGTGAATTTTCTCGAGAGGCTCCAAAAGGCAAAAAATCTGGACCAGCGACGTGTGTTCTTCACGCCCCCTGGAGGATAAATATGTATATGTCAGTTCAGGGAAGCTTAAGCTGAGGGTCTTTTTGAATGCAAGGGAGATCTGTTTTTCTTTGCCTAGGGAAAAGTACTACTGTTTGATTAAACATTATCAGCTAATCTGATAATGTAATGATTTCTTCTGTTTAAGTGAGAGAGGCTCCTTTCTCCCATAAATAGCCCAGCTGCATTAGGATTGAGTTGGTTTGAATTGAGGGATTAGTAGTGGGGAGTCCAAGGAGGGTCTGGAACCCCAGTAGATATTTCAGCTTAGTTCTTTTGGAAAATACGGTCTGGATATTCCATTAAAATGACAATTAGACTTGATATCAAAGAGTCTTTGGAATTAATTAGGCCCCTTCTATACATTTGTAGAAATTATAGCTGTGATGTCTCTCAACCTCTGTGGATTTCTTATTTTTATTGGTTTCAAGAGACCACTGTGAGCTTATATAAATGTAAGATAAAGAGACTCAATATCTCCTTGGGGAGAAAATTAAGAAAACAAGCCACACCTCCAATACTTTCATTGTGCCAGTGCTTTATGAAAAGCCCTCCACGCTGAGAAAATAATAAAAGAAAACCTTCCAAATCACAGATCACAGTGTTTACAAAAGGACTTGAGCTGTACACACTGCACCCTGTACACATTGTACTCTGTAATTTATGTGAATACATTTAAAAGATGAAATGTTTTCAAAATGGTGAATCTCTTAACAGTTTCTACTTAGAAAAAAATAATTTCTAAGTGGAAAAAAAAGGAACTATTCAATAGAGCATCAAAACCTTTGGGTAACAGGTAAATTTCACATTCTTATAAGAACACAACAAAATTCTCTATGTATAAGTAACCTTGAAAAATAAACCAGATTGTTAGTATAAATTTAAACACTATTGCTGCTCTCCAATCTAAATCCTTTCTTCAAAACATTTTTGGATAGGAAAAGAGAAAAATCTAACTCCGATTTAATGGCTTAGAGGCTCCTGCTGAGTTACAAAATGAATATGCAGGCCAGGTCTAATAATATGCAAATTCACATCAGATCAAAAATTGGTAGGCACAAAGACAAAGAAACTCTTTAATACTAAGGGTGCTGAGCAAGGTTGAGAGAATTCTGCTACAGTTGTCCCTCAGTATCTGCAAAGGATTGGTTCCAAGACCCACCTTCTAACACTAAAAGCCAAAGCTGTTTGAGTCCCTTACATAAATGGAGCACTATTTGTGTATAACATATTGTATTAGTCAACTTGCCTGTTGTTGAGACAAAATACTGGACACTGTAAAGAGAGAAGGCTTCATTTGGCTTATTGTGGTCAGCTAGCTCCAAGGCAGAGACATCATGGCAGAACGGTATTGTGACAAGAAGCTGCTTAATTTATAGGGTCTGCTGGGGGTGGGGAGATAGCTCAGTGGAATAAATGCCTGGCAAATGCAAGGTCCTAAGTTTGATCCCTGGTACCACCAAAAAAAAAAAAAAATATTATAGGATCTGAGAACCCAAATAGGTTTGAAGGAGCCAGAGAGGAAAGGGCCAGAAACAAATATATTCCCTCAGGTTACTGTCTTAGTTACTTTTCTGGTTGCTGAAACAAAATACCCAACACCCAAAATTAAAGGGAGAAAGGTTTATTTAGCTCATGGTTTGCAGAGGTTTCAGTCCATAATCAGTCGGTTTCAAGGCAGGGTGGCATATGGCAAAGGGGCAGCACTTTATGGTAGTAAAAGACAGCAAAAGCAGTGAGAGAGTGCAATACAAGCCTCTTTCTGTCTCTTATATTGTATCCAGTCTACTGGGATTAGCTCAGTCCAATCAGTGGACTGATACAGCAATCACTCACCCTTAATCCCAGCACCCAGCATCTCATGACTAATCAATCACACACTCTAGACTCAGCCACTGCCAAAACCCTTCCATGACCACATGAGGCTTTGGGGGGACATCTAGACACAAACCATAATAGCCACTCTTCCATGACCCACTTCCTGCAACTTGGCCCACCTCTAGTAGCCCATTCAACCACGAACTCATTAATAGGGTCACTCACTGATGAGGTTGGTACTGTCACAAGCCAGTAACCTCTCCTAACCAGTATACATGCACATCCCGTTGCATACTTGAAGTCATTTCTAGAGTACTTACAGTGCTTAATACAATGTAAATGCTGTGGAAGTAGTTGTTTACTATATTTTTAGGAAATCATGAGAAAAAAATCTCCCCATGTTTTGTTCAGACACAATTTTTTTCTCAATAGTCTTTTGTGTATATGTGTGTGTGCATGCCTCCCCGCTTTCCAGGCATTATCAATCTGCTGTTAGTTGAATCTAAGAATTTAGAAGCCACATGTATGGAGGATCTACCTTGCTCTAGAAAATAAATACAAACAAGCCCTGGAGCCATGCTGCCCAGTGACAAATGGTTTGTTCCCAGGTGTTTCCTCCCAGTCTGTGGATTGTGGGACTTCCTTTCGCTGCTCTGGCACATGACACCCTGACCCGGCTTATAAATTACTGGACAGGAAGAGATTCAGCACAGTCTTTATTGAATTCTGTTGGGAACTCCCTATTTCCCTTATTCCTTCTCCAGAGTTCCTTTTTTCTAAAGTAATTTGGTTCTGTTTGATGGTCTGTATAATCCATGGGTAAATAACAATAGGTACATATAACACTGACACTGTTCTTCAACTTCCTAGTTTGAGTCTCTTCAAGTGTGTTTTCCTCTTATTCTATTGTAATGAACCACTGGTTTCATCACAAGTCAAGGGGAACAGGATACTGACCTGCGTGAAGTACCCTGTCCAGACGCCAGGGTTAAAAGCACGGTGTGACCCTTGGTGACCCCACACGCCTACTGCAGGCTATAAAATGCCCATGAGCAAACTGAGCCCCTGCGCGCCCGAAGGAGCGCCTGGGCGCATCTACACCTCTAGACAGCCTAGGGGCTCACGCTCCTGCTGCAGAACACTGGAGTGTTTCCTAAGCCATGCACAAAACTGCTCAGTGAGTGGGCACCCTGCTCCCCTCTCCTGCACACAATCACTGCAACTACAGAGCCCCGAATGTGTCTCATTTTCTAAAGAAATACCCGGAACGATTTAGCTGTTTTAATTCTCAGTGAGAACTGCCGGCTTCTGCTGAGCCGCTATCTGGTATTTTAATTAGCTCAGCTTCCCTGTGGCCCAGGCCGAGGACTCTCGTGACCTGGCTCTGTGGCGTGCACCGCTGGGGAGCAGCTAAGGCTTTCACTCAGCAACTCTTACACCCTTGGGTGCTGTGGTCCGCTGGACTTGGTTTTGTTCCGCCAAGGATCCTACAGAATCCTAAATCCGCTTGTGCCTCTGAGAAAGCCGCCTCAAGGAGGAAGAGCGTGTTCCGGGTATGAATGTATTTCGTGTGATCTTCCCAGTTGAAGAATTTATTTCAAACGCGCGTGACAGAAGCCTTGACAGTTTGGGGCTGGGTGGAGCTGATTTGCTTTAAAATTAGCTGCTGTTTTGGAATGCGCTGTGATTTTGGAACTTGGGGTGGAAAGGGAAAATAAGGAAGTAAAACCCCTCAAATCTTGCCGGTGCACAGCCTTTATCAGATGGAGCTCTGCCTTAATCTTCCCCGGGGGAAGCTTGCGACAATGTGCCTTTATCAGTTAGGAGCTTCATGGGCAGAGCTCTCAAATAAACAGATACAAATTTTAAAAATACATACAATGAAATTAAATGCTAGCCCAGGTGCCCTTAACGTTCTTCAAGTCAAACCCTTTGGTAAAATAAATTGCATCCTATAAGGATAAAAGAGTAGAAATAAATAAATTGCACCATGAATTTTAATTGAGATGACTATTAGTCTTCTCTCCCTGATTTCACCACAATGAAAAATAAATAAGTAACATTTTAATCCCCAAAATACTTTGAATTTAATTTTCTAATCTTTGAAAAAGCTAAATGAAATGCAGTTTCCACATTTCCTGATTACTAGTTGCACTAATACTTAAGAGTAAGTGTGAGACCCAGTCCTAGCCCAGGCCTGTGACTCTGCTCGCTTTCTGAACTCCTTCCACATGGGTCACAAGGAGACTTCAGCCTGGGAAGCCCAGCCAGGGCCCTGGGCCTGGCCCTCTGCCCTTGGCCAGCCTCCTCTCACCACTGCTGTGACCACAGTCGCCTCTTCTGTCGCTGAGGTCTGTGTGCTGGCTCCCCCTGCCCTGTCTCCATGTCTGCCCGTGACACTGAGCCTTGCCAATTTGCCTCCCCCTGCCTGCTGCTCCAGAGATGGCCACTTAAGAGGCATTAGCCTTTGTCTTGAGATCCAGCTTTTATAGACAACTAAGTTAGTTAGCAATATTATAAGTAGATAGACAGGGCTAGGCCCGTGAAATGAATCAGTACAGATATGTTAAAACTGGGTAGAGGCACATTCATCAGAGCCCAGACCACAAGAAAAGGAAACTGAATGACTATACCCAGACACTTCCACTTAGTATGATCAGGATTGATTTATACTCTAAATAGGTATCAATCACCTTGGGTAAGGGAGTGAAACCCTGAAACTCCCCTTCCAGGACAAAATCCCTATTCTTCCCCTGTACACTTGCTACATGTCTTGCTTC
>NDGN011475333.1:0-10008 GCA_002564285.1 Tympanoctomys barrerae
TATATATATATATATATATATATGCATTATCCTCAGAGTTTCCAAACAGTACTGGGGATCAATGGTACCACTGTCCTATATTCCTAGCCACCTTTTTAAAGTTTGAGACAGGATCTTGGTAAGTTGTGCCCCTGGGACTTGAACTTACGGTCTTCCTGCCTCACCCTCCCACAGGTGCTAGAATTGGAGGCATGTGCCATCACATCTAGCTCCAAAAGGACTGTTTGTTTGTTTGTTTTCATACCCTTATGGGCTGTGTCCACAAAAAACATTCAGGAAAACATTGCATAATGCATGTAAGAGAGTGACACCATGCCTAGTACTAATTATAGCTCAATATTATTTCTCTTTACAGCATAAAAGTTCTTTAACTTTTTTCTAAGTAATTTTAGACAAGTTTCTGGAAAAAAAAATCTTTTTTCAAGGGTGATTTTTTGATTTTTGTGATATTTATAGCAGCCGAAAGAGGGAAACACAGCTACAGCATTACTATAGAGGTACAGATTTTCAGAGCCTTCGATCCTGCTGTATGAGTTCACCCTCATTTACAGCACTGCCCACCCAGGACAATCTCAGGAGTGTGCAATAAGAGCCAAGACTGGCTTGCTTCTCTACTGAGTAAGGTCTTTGGTTAAGAAAAAGAAGACTGGGGAGGGAAGGGAAAAAAAAAAAAGAGAGGACTTAAACTATTCAGCTAAATATTTAGCATAGCTTTTTAAAAAGTGCTCCACATTTTGGAAACTTTAATCCAAAGTCTGTTGCATTGAGGGTTGAGAGTGACCCTGAACCTTTCTGAGGCCAGCCTTTCTTAGGGTGGTTTACAGCCCTGGGGTAGTGAGAATTTTCCTTGGACATTGAAAACCCTGACATACCTCCCTGGGGGTCACTCGGCTGAGCAAGTGTCAGGCCTGGAGGTGCCTTTGGCTGCCCCATACTCCACCAAGAAAGAGCAGAAACATGTAGCTTGTTGGTGTTCACAGTGGTGATAAGGAGGATAATTACCATGATGGTGATGATATTGGTGGGCAGGTGTACTCCCTCCTTTTGGCCTTTCAAACACTGATGTGGTGCTTGTTATATCTGTGTTGTGGATGAAGAAAATAAAGCCAGGTGCCCCTGGGAATGGGAGTTGGAATCCCTGGGAGAAGAGCATGTGGTTGATTATCCAGACTGGCAAACACGCCGCTGTCCCCTCTGGTTGTGCTCAGGCTAGGGGCTGTGTTCTCCTTGACTTATGTGACACATGCATGGGCTTGCTCAGGAAGTCCTCTGTCTTTCCTCAGAAAATCCTCAGGCTTCTTTATTTCTTACAAATCTGTTTCTTGATTTCTTTCAAGGGGCCACAGGAGCCTAAGGAGAGGCAGCAGCCATGACCCCTGTTTTTTGGAGGCCCCAGAGCTTTGGAGCAAGCTTGTTCTGAGTTCTTTCTCACAGGGGATGGGGACCCTTGTCTCAGCCTGCAAGGTTAAGTGCCCAACTTGGGATCATCTCTTCCTCTCCACCCGGATCCTACTCTCTGCTATGAAGCTTGCTTCAACTCTAGTCCCTGTGCCCTGGCCTTCTCTTCTGGCCTCTGATTGAGACCCCAACTCAGCCTGAATTTCAGGCTCTTCTTACCCCTGTTCTCTCATTTGTGAATTTAGAAGCCCTGAACTGTTATTCTTGGAGCTTTGTATGTGAGGTTTTTTGATTGTTTATATGTATATATGATAAAATTTATATTATAAGCATTTCACAGTACTATGGCACTCAAGATAACAGTACTCACATTGTGCATATCCCCCACCACCACCCTTTTCCAGGACTTTTTCATCTTCCCTAACTAAAACCGTGCTGCTCCTTACACACAAACACCCTGTTCTCCACTCAGGCTCTGGTGTCCACCAGCCTACTTTCTGTCCCCATGAATTTGACTCCCCAGAAGCCTCATCTCAGGGCCATGATACGTGAGATCATACAATATCTGTCCTTTCGTGACTGCCTTATTTTACATGGTGCAGTAGCTCCAAGATTCATTCCTGTTGTAGCCTGTAACCTTTTTAAAATGGAATAGTATGCTCCATCTGTAGTATATAAGTAATCTATATACTCATGTATAATATAATGTCATAATAAAATTGACTATATAGTCCACAGCTTATATATAGCACATTTTGATTGTTTGTTTATCTGTCAATGTACACAGGTGGGCGTCCCCTTTTTGGCCATTGTGAATAGTGCTGCTATAACCATGGTTGTGCAAATGTCTCTTTGAGTCTCCACTTGTACCCCTTTGGTCTTAGAGTTCTTGTGTGCCATTTTTTTGGTGGGTCTGTCCCGGAAGGCAGCTTCGCTCCATGATGTACCTGAGGTGCCCAAGGTGCTGGTGGAGAAGTGTCTTGTCTAGAGCCACACTTTGCTACTGGAAAATCAACTCTTGGCCTGCCACTGACCCTGCCAAGTGTGTCCTCCATCCTGTCCTGCTGCCTCCTGCTTTGGCCCAAGCCTTGGGCCTCTAGGGCTCCCAGCAACCTGTGGGACCTGCACCTATCTTCCATCCCCAGAGAACATCAAGGGCCTCTGAGTCTCCCAACAGCCCTGTCACTAGGGACTCTTAGGGCTACCCCACAGCCTCTCTGTCCTAGCTCTGTTCCATCTCTCTGCGCTCTCCCCAGTAAGGGCTCTGTCTCCACAAAGAGTGAAAGCTTGGCTCTACTCCTGCAGCCTCAGAAGCTGGGACATTTCCACTCTGGCTTCTGCCCAAACCCCAGACACAAGTGCTCTTGTCTTCTCCAGGGGGCCTGGACCTGGCTTTCCCCTGAACACTTGAATCCACATTTTTTCTGGCAACAGGAGGAGAGGATTTTGGAAGGCAGGGAGGGGAAATGGAACATTTATTGAGCGCTTTTTCTCTAAGCCAAAGACTGCTCAGTGGGCATATATGCTTAGGACCAGCCATTAGGCCCCCTTCAGAGTGGGTTCTTCCCAGGGCCCCGAGTAACAGCAAGTGCAGACAGACCTGTCTCCACCTTCCCTCCTCTCTGGGAGTCAGTGATGTGGGAGTACTCGCCCTTCCTTGGAGGAGACAGCATAGTCACTGGCCTGTCAAGATGAACCAAGCCCTACAGGCCCGTGTCTTCTTTTTTCTTCTGGTGGCCCCAGCCTTTGCTGCTAATGCTTCTGGTAGCCTGGAGCCTGCTTATCTCCAAGGTGCCAGGTTAGGCAGCGCCTGCTCATAGGACACCCTTCTTCACTAGGAGTCCAGCTCTGCTCCAACATCCTCTTGCTGTTATGCCTCTGGCCCTTAGCACAATAATGATTACTACTTAAGTGTTTCCTATTTCTTTGAAACACTATATGCTAAGTTCTTTAACTGCTTTGTTTTATCCTTGTAACCTTCGTGCTAGATTCAGATTAGTGAGATGTTCAATGGCTTCCAAGACCCTAGCCTTCTCAGAACCTACACACACCAGTCCAGCTGAATGAGTTGATAAAATAGTGACATACTCTGAGCCTTTGGTAAATGCTCTGCTGAAGACCTATGCCCTGAGGGCCCCTTCCCAGCCCTTCACCAGCTTAGCAGCCCTCTGATAATGGAACCCATAAATAAGTGAGGGGGCTGAAACTCTTTCCAGAGGTGAGGTGACATGTTCTAGGTCACTCAGCCTATTAGAGCTCCATTCTCCCTGACTACAGAACAGAGGACTCATCCCTTATCTGTGCTCATGGGAGCTGGAGGACTGACCACCAGCCACTGGTCAGTGGTGAGCTTGTGAGGCTGGTCTCAGTGATGGAGATATGTATGGCAACCCCCAAAGTCTGGGCCCATTCCTAACTTGCCTGTGTCTGTTGCTGATAGACAGATCCTATTTGTTTGCAGAGATTATGGGGCTGTGGTCTAACTTTGGAACTTCATGTGAGACCATTCCTGGAGGTCATATGACCAGCTTCAGCTGAGAACACCAGCCTGACCAGTCAGTCTGAGATCTTATCTGCCTGCCCTTGGGGTGGGTGATGTTCCCAGCTCTGGAACAAGGTTGCCTCTGCTAGCTTGTCCAGCCTGCTCTTCCCTTTAGGCAGTGACAGCCTCAGGACTCTTGTGCCCTGGGAAGAGGGGTGTCCACGTCCACATGAGATATGCCCTCACAGTTGTCACAAAGAAAACAAGAAGCTGAAAAATGTCTTTTCTTGAGGAGAAGGATTTTGTCTTTTGTCCACTATTGCATCTCTAGACTTGACACCTTATAGTTGTTCAGTTGTTGCCTATTGAGTGAGCCAGGGAAAAAGACACCTTGCAAGGAAGGGCCTTAGCACAGGGTAAGCCCCAGTAGATGTATTGTTGCTACAACTGCTCAAATATAATTTATACTAATATTTGCATAGGTGGCTTTGTGTTTTTAGGAATAGGGCCCATTACCCATACAGCTGAGGGGCACTGGACCCATGTCCTCTGTCTGAGAAGCCCAGGTGTGAGGCCTAGCCCCAGTCTAGACATACACCTCTCTCTATGGTGGTGTGGTGATTGGATCCCAAACTGTCTGTACCTTGGGGTGTTCATTAACTCACTCAGTAAAGACTTCTAAGTGCCTGCTCTGTATCTAGCTCTTGTGGGCTCTGGGGACACAGCAGTTGCCAAAACAAAGCCTCTACTCTCATGAAGCTTGTATTACAATGCAGAGACTACATAAACAAACATGTGGTGTCAGGTGGTGATGAATGTTGTGAAGGACAGGTAAGGAACACAGAGTGAGGTCTTTCTGACAACGTGACCACAAGCAGAGTTTGCAAGAGATAGTTTTGTGTGTATCCAGGGGAAAGGAATTTCAGGCAGTGAAAATATCAGATGCAAGGGCCCTGAGGCAGTGCATGAAGAAGAGGCTGGCTGGGGAGAAGGAGGGAGCTGGATGGGGCGGAGCTCATAGGGCCTTGAAGAGAATAAGCTGCTGGGGAGGACTTTGAGCCAAGAGACATGACCTGACTGGTGTTTTAAAGCTTCCTCTGGCTCTCTGGTGTGCAGAGCAGTTGGCAGGAGAAGAGTCAGAGAGACTAGTGAAGAGGCTGTGACCAGGGTACTGGTGGAGGAAGTGGTGAGAAGAGGTGGATTCTGGGTCTATTTTGAAGGGAAAAAAATCATAGGATTTGTGCTGGAGCATGTGAGATGGGGTGGTGGGGGGGAGAGGGAAGAGTCTGGTCTGTACACTGGGAGAACAGAGCTGCATTTGTCCAGATTAGGAAGACTGGGAAAGAGTAAGGTTAGGGGAAATCAGAAGGCTCATTTTGGACAGGTAAACCTGAGCTGTTTTTCCTACACACCAGGAGTCAAGGGCACATCTGAATGTCTGAGCCTGGAGTAGGGACATGGGCTGTAGCGGTGAATCTGGGAGGTGACAGGGAAAGCCATGGATGAAGGATCACCGAGGAAGGGAATGTGGTCAGTGAGGGAGACACCAGCATCTAGAGCAGTCATGGCGAACCTTTCAGAGCTTTCAATGGTAGCACACAGGTGCCACTGACCTAGAGGCAGAGGACAGGCGGGGACAGGCAGCCAGTCACAATGGTGGAAGAGAGAGAGGGTAGGACCCACGGCCAAGGGAAAGAGACACTCCACACAGACGAGAACCATCGGCCTTGTCATACTGTGTTAAGCTAATAAGACAGAGGTCCTTGGACAAGGTCAAGTTTGGTGGAGGGTTTGGGAGTGAATGTTTGATCAGAGTGAATTGGAGAGAGCGGAGAAGAGGTAGACAGGAAGGGACTAGTGCCAGGAAGAGTAGGGAAACAGGATGAGAGGTCATGGGGCAGGGCTTTCTTGGTTTTAATTATTTTATTTTACTTAAGATAAAAGAAAGTATAGCATGTTTAAATACTGATGAAAGTAAACCAGCACAGAGAGAAAAAGGCTGCAGCTGAAGAGTAAGGGAACCGCAATCACTGCAGGATCCTTGCAGGAGACAGGAGACAGTGCCCAGCCAGAGGGGCTAATCCTTGGCAGGGGCAGGGGCAGGGGTAGGGGCAGGTCATCCTCCAGCTGAGAGTGCAGGCCAGTGAGCGTTTCAAGAGGGAGAGAGGTGGATACTTTGTCTCATATAATTTTTCTGTTGACATACATAATTCTAGTCATATTGACCTGTGTGGTTCAGTCAGCTTTCAAGTGTTCACAAAGTGGGGCTACCACAGATTGCTGCTGGCGAATCCATGAATCAGTCATCACTGAAGTCACCGCTGTCTTAACTCCTGAACTTGTCCATCACCACTCTGAAAATTCCCCATCCTGGAGAGCAGTGAGTCCCTGAACCAACTAATCTAGCTCCCTGCTTCTATGGGTTGCCGTATTTTGGATGTTTCGTATAAATGAAGTTGTGTGGCGCATGATGCTTTGTGACTAACTTCTTTCATTTAGCATAATGTTTTCAAGGCTTATCATACTGTAGAGTCACATCTCTTTTTATGAGTGAACTATGCCCTAGCATACCGATATACTACATCTTGCTTATTTTTTCACCAGTTGATGAATATTAGAATTGTTTCCAGTTTTTGGCTCTGATGAATGACGTTGCTATGAACTTGTAAGTGTGACTTTTGTGTGGACATACATTTTCAGCTCTCTGGAGCACATCCCAGGCATAGAATTGCAGGATGGTGTAGTTGACATTTTGAGGAATTACCAAGCTGTTTTTCAAAGTGGCTTCAGTAGAGAATAACACAGAGGTAGAGTCTTGGCTTCTAGCCCTCTGAACACCTCCACTTCTACCAGAAGTTTCCAGCAGCACCTCCAAGATGGGCTCATGTGGGGAGGAAGCCTGCAGAAATTCTCTCCTGCTGGGCCTCTGCATCAAGTTGTCTTAGAGCAGAGCCTGGAGGTGGAGACCTTGGGCAGTGGTCACGCCATGGCCTGGGGAGAAGAGGATGACTGGAGAAGGATGTATTTCAAGCCATTGGGTGTTCTAGAAGCCATGGAAACTGGTGCCAGGACTTTAAAGAAAGCCTCATCAGCGTGGCCAGGAGCTTTCTCTTTCCAGGCCCGCATGGCCACCGTCTGCAGCATGCGCAGAGAACAGAGTGTAGCTTAGCCACTGAGGTGGATGTAGGAAGCACAGCCTCCAGAGCCTCAGCTTCCATCTCTCTAAGTCTTGGTATTCTGACCTCACTCCTCTTCAGGCCTTGGGGACACAGCTGCCAGGACCCTGCTCAGACAGGCCAGTACAAAAAGAAGAATAAGCCTGGACTCAGATAGGCCTGAGTTCAGTCCTGCCTTTGCTGCTCATCAGCGGCATGTACCTGAGCAGCTCCTGGCCTTGTCCTGCCTCAGTTGCTCTCAGAGTGGCTGGGAGGTGTTGGTGGGGTTTAAGGCCAAGGTGCTGCCTCCGTTTCTGTCCACTGCCAGCCCTCCACCCCTCAGGCACCTATCTGTTCTCAAGCTCTGGTTATAACCTGAGATCTTGTTGCTCTCTCTGCCATTTCTTTTTCCTCCTCCTGGCGGGGAACACTGGGGGCCAGGGGTATTTCAGCCTTCTCCAGGACCCATCCTCCCAGAGTGTGCCCCCAACATGTAGTTCACACACTGACTCGGGATAGTGGACACATGGGAATGTATCTCAAAGCCTCCTCACCCATCCCTGCAGCTGTGGCAGTCTGGCCTTGAGAACCGGCACTGCCAGAGCTGGTGGCCTCTACTTTGCCTTAAGGTTGTCCTGAGTCACTGTGCTGAGGAGGTTGGGGCTGCCACCAGAGGGACTCTTCTTCCTGCATTGCAGGGAGCCAGCTGGCGCCTCTAGAGGGCTTTTAGCTCCCTCTCCTTTAGAGTGTCCCAAGTGGCCTGGCTGTCTATACCCTGCCAGCACTTTAGAAAAGTTTAAAAAAAAAAAAGTGCTTTTTCTGGGAACAGCTCCTGGTAGAGGCACCAGGTCTGCTGCCTGACGCCTGCTCCTACTAGCCGCACACCATTGCCCAGAAAGGGAGTGCAGATTACAACAGGAAAGTGTCCTCATGGCTACCGGTGCCCAACGTGGTGACATTATTTGACTCTACTGTATTTCTAGGAAGGGCACAGACTTGCCCACTTAGGCCTCCTGTAAAATGGACATGGTCATTCCTCCTTCCCACAGTGGGTTCACGGATTAGAGGTGGGTAGAAATTTATAGGCATGCTCCTTGATGGTATCTTATCTGTAGAAATTTTCATCTCAATTGTTTTATATTCTGGAACCCATTTTTCACCCTGAAAAAGTCCACTGTGGAAGTTAAAGTCAGATTTTAGTGATTTCCCTTAAAGGTGGAATGAGCTGCTTTAGAGTCAATTTCCTGTAGCCAGCGCATGGCTTGCCAAGTCATGGTTCATACATTTGTGGCGCCCTCACGGGGTGCCAAAGCTTTTTGGAGGCCCAGGGAAATGGATGCCCCAGAGCTGCACCACGTGGTGCAGAGTGGAGCAAGAGGGACAAACACGGGGAAGAGACAGCACTGGCAACAAGAAGGGCTTGTGGATAGAGGTCAGAAGCTGAGGCCCCTTCTGAGGACAAGGGGTGCCAGAGTGCACCTAAGGTGGAAGATCTGGGATGTTTGAAGGGAAAAGGAAAAGAGGCTGCCTGCCTTTCTTTTTCTTTTTTCAGCACTGGGGATTGAACCCAGGGTCTTTGCACTGAGCTATTTCCTCTGGTTTATTATTTTTTAATTGCTGAGTCTTGCTAAGTCACTAAGTTGCTTAAGCTGGACTCCAACTTGCAGCCCTTCTGCCTCAGCCTCTCAGGGTTCTGAGACAAGGCATGTGCCACTGTGGCAGGTAGAACAGGCTCTCAGGGAGGAGGTGACAGCGTACAGTCAAGACTCAGCCCAGATGGTTCTTGGTGCTCAGACCCACACCCACTAGTGGGAGGAGGGAGAAGAGGAGGAGGAAGAAGAAGAGGAGGGGTGGAGGAGGATAGTCACACAAGGGCCAGGCTGGTGTCCTCTTCAGGCCTCCTCCCATGCTCAGCTTTTGAAACCTGCCAGATCCAGGGGCAGGCTCTGCTTGATCCTCCTCTGCAGTACTGCTGTCATCTCTAGGACCCCCTCCCCTGCACCCCCCACATACACGTGCGCACATGTACACATACACACACTGGCAGAAAAGCTCTTCCCAGTGACTAATGCTTTCTGTCTCTGGAGTCCTACCTTCATAGCATCATGCATGAGGAATACAAGTAGAATCATTTCTCAATAGCAAAACTGCCTGCTATCAGCCTTTAAGTATATATTATATCATATATTAAAGTGACATTTTTTGTTACATGGTTTCAACACTTCTTTTTTTCTGACTTTTATTATTAGTACATATTGATTAATGCATAATGATTACATTCACTATAGGAAATCGGTACTTGTACGTAACACATTTCAGTTCTTTTTCCCCCTTGTCTCCATTTCTCTTTTATTTTTCTCCATCAGATTCATTTATTTATAAGACTTTATAAAGTTAACTACATATATTCAGATTGGAAACTTGACTAATAGGCCCAAGAACATATAAAACCTGTAAGGCAGTTGTACTGTCAGGGTACATTTGATTTCAGCATTTCATGATGTTTGTATCTTTTCCCATTATAATTATGCTTTGTCCTGTTTAATCATTTAGCCTTGAATTCTACTTTGTGGATACTTTTTGATTGGTTAGCCCAAGGCTGGCATATCCTTTTTTTACCTTCTCATCTTTTCTGCCATTTTGCTTTACATGTGTCTTTTGTAAGTAGCTAGCACGTGGATTTTGTATTTAGTATCTGCTTTTAATAGGTGAATTTAAACCATTTATATTTATGGTGATAGATTTATTTCTGCCATATTATTTCATGTTTCTTTTCTTTTTTGTTTGTTTTGTAGGTTTATTTTTGCCTTTTGTTGAATTGGTCCCCTTTACTTTGTCTTCTCCTTGCTCTCCTGTATTGATTATGAAGTTCAGGGTTTTGCTTCTGTTCTCCAAGTGGCCATGCTATATATGTAAGTGTGTACACATTGAGACATTCTTTTCTTTTCTTTTTTTTTTTTTTTTTTTTTTTTT
>NDGN011475341.1:0-15367 GCA_002564285.1 Tympanoctomys barrerae
CAATAACCTTTCCTTCTTTGCTCTTCTGTGTTTCCTGATGGAGGCATAAAGTAGACACAAAGGCTGGCTGGTGACTCTTGCTCCATTTCACGTCTCCCTTCATGCTGTATAGGGCCCCTTCCTGCAGCAGCTGAGATGGCAAATGGAGCACAGCACTGAAGACTGAGCGATGGGACGTGGCATGCTGGAAAAAACCCTTGCCTCTTGCAGCTCACTTATCATTTAAAGGCTGGTATTTAGAACCATCCTGAGGTAATTGAATATCTCTGTATCTCTGCAAAGGAGGATGTCAACCCGAGTTAATTTTTTTTTTTTTGCTTATCAGATGTGATAAGACAAGATAACATTAAAATGCCTGAAAGAAACCCTCCAGAATGCATACCTAAAAAAAAAAACAAACAAGCACATCTGTAAGGTGCTTATGCATTGCTTGGACTGATTTCCTGCACCCATGGCAATCGAAGAATGAATGATGATTATCACAATTGTCCAGGATGATTTCAGATAGCTCCTATTGTTCTCCTCTGTGTATCACGGTCTTCCTTCCATGAGATCTCTTTCAGTTTTGACTGAAATCAAATCCTGGGGCGGGAAAAGGGCTTTAGCATGACTGGGGTTTACCCATATAGTTGTGAGGCTTTCTAATCTGTGGGCACCTGACCGGAACTGTTGCAGATTTTACAGCCTGTCAATACCACCTGTTCAAGCCACATCTGGGGTTCCCCAAAGTGATGCTCACAGCGTACTTGGGAATGTCCAGTCAGCTGCTCTGTGCTGTCCTCTTCTGTCAGGGGGTGGTGTCTCTTGATGAGGGACATCTCATGAGGGATATGGCGAAGCCAGTGATGAGGCTCCTCTCCATTGCATTGCAATTCTTTTGGGTGCATGAACTGGTGCTACACAGCCCTGTCCACAATGAATTCATGGAGAGAGATCTGAGATCCTCTTTTTTCTGGGTAGCAAGAAGGCACACACAGAGGAGGGGAGTGGAAGAGGTGGGTGCTGACCCGAGCCCTCTGTCAGCAGCTTTGGGTCCTAACTTCCCTGGAAAGTTCTTCATCCCTTCAACCCTCTGGCAGGCCTCCTCACCAGTTCATGTGAGATGTGTGAACAGTTTTCCGAAATACCTTAACAAGTGGGTTCGTGCTGGGAGCCCTGATCCTGTTCCTCCAAGAAACATTTCCTGACAGTGTCACATGCCTGATAGCTTTCATTTCTTCTTTATTCTCCTCCCTAAAGAATTTGTGTTCCTGTGTACAGACTCATTTCAATAGCAGAACTGACATTTAAACTCCTCTTAACAGAGGCCATGAAACCATTTGCAAATAAGACCAAATTAGTAGAGAAAGACTGGCTTCCTTCAGTTAGTGCCTCCATGCACACAGAAGGCTGCTGTGAATTTATTTGGATGCTTAGGCATCTTTATAAAGGAATAGCACCATGGTTTAGCTCTAAAATATCTTCCAAGAGTTTCACGTGCTTGGAAGACGATTGTGTTTGGGGTGGTGGCATGTTCATCTGGGAATTAATCCACCGATGAGTTCAGTAGTTGAAAGTGCTGTTAGGAGGGGCGCGTGCTCTGTGGCTCCTCTGTTGTCACTCTGCGTTGTGGCTGCTGGGAACAGCCCTTCCTTACCATGAGCTTCCACTGTGCTGTTCCTCCTTGGAGCCAACAGATCATGGACTGAATCCACACAAACTATGAGTCCAAATGGGCCTTTCCTACTTCAAACTGCGGGTGTCAGATGCTTTGTCCCAGTCTGGGGAAGCTGCCCAAGGCAAATACCAATAGCTAGAAGACTGAAAAAGTCTTCAAGCTCTCCTAGAGGAGCCAATGCCTAATGATTCATGACCTAACTTTCTCCTTATTGAGTAAATCTATGTTTGTACAGTAAATGCATGTTTTGATTGTTTTAGAATTAGTGGACAGGGCTGGGAAGATAGCTGAGGGGCATAACTGCCTGCCTGGCAAGGGCAAGGTCCTGAGTTAGATCCCTGGTACCAAGAAAAAGAAAAAACCTGCTGGGTATTTTTACTGCTATCTTTGAATCTGCACATTGCATGTAATTTTCATGAACAGAGTATGTAATATTTTCTCCTTCATATGTCCTGTTCTCTAATGACCTCTGTTTTTCTGTAATCACAGACTTTCCTAAATTTCATACTACCATTAGTAGGCTACATTGTCAATTCAGAAATGGTTAGGTAATGCCATGTTTTCTAAAATTGTTCACATAACATTCTAAATTTCAATAAAAGGCATATTCTTTAATTGAATATCTGTGATATGACAGATATTCCTTCATATTAATGGCAAAATATTGATGTTCTTCATGTTTGGAAATAGAATTACAGAAAAAACATGGAGGGATATATTGACTAGCTCAATATGTGATCAACGGTTTGCTGCCCACAAAGTGGAAAATGCTATATACTCTGCTGACAGAGTCTGATGGTGGTTGTAGCTGTGTCCTAAAGTTAGGGGTTCTATGCACAAATCAGTGTATGGGTTCAAGTGATCACTCAAGTATTAGTCCACCTGATATGTTCAGTATCTTGGTCCTTCATCTGATTAGAACTTTGTTTAAAAAGATGTCCTGCTTCTGCTCTGTCCTCCTGAGCGGGACATTTTTTTTTCAGATAAAGAATACGCATTTTGCTGAAATATACATTCTCATGAATAAAGCCAAGCCATGATGACCCGCCAAGACCAAAGGAGGGCCCTTGGTACCGGCTGTGCTCGAGGCTTCTGGGAGCCTCTGGCTGCTTGGAGACACAGAGAGGTCAGATCAGCCGCCCTGATGGTGCTTCCCTGAGACCACATCCATTCTTGTCTGCTATCTCACACCAGGAACTGCGCAGTTCTGCACCCTTGTTCAAGGTTGGATATTGAGCTGTTTTTTTCCATTCCATATATTTTCCTATGTCCTTCCCATAATTTCCTTTTTGGAGCAGTTAAGAAGTGGCTTGTTGCTCTTCCACTAAAGAAATATAAGCAACTGGCCAAATAGCTCAGCAGATTAAAGTGCCTGCAAGCAGTAGCAGGGGCCGGGGATTCAATCCCCGGGCCTGCCATGCGGGCCCCACCCCTGGGGTGTGCTGAGACAGTGATTGAGACTGAGCGTGGTGATGCGTGCCTGTAATCCCAGCATTTGGGAGGCTGTAAACAGGAGACTCACTGTGAGTCTGATCTATTTAGTGAGACCCTGAATACTCTGTACACTCTGTCCTAAATATAAAAAAAAAAAGGAAAGAGAGAAAAAAAATATAAGCAGCAGTAGAAACAGATAAAGAAACACAATGTGAACATAGTTGAGTTCTACAGAAAAAGGTTGTCCAAAATGTAGTGCCCACTGGATGAACCTTCATGCCAGGGTTTTTATCTACAATGGTTTGCTTGGGGAACCACGTGCGATGATTCCGGGGGGTGCAAGGTTTCCACAGCATAGCTGTCAGGTTATTTGGTTGGAATTTAATTTCTTGGATTTCTCATTGTTTTATTATGTCAATAATAGTAGTGATAGGGTGTAATACCTGTAAAGTTAGAGTTTTGCAAATTTTGGTATTAAGGAATAAACAAGTATAGAGAGTAAATAATTACATGTGCACTCAAAGTTATTTCAGTCTGTGTATGAATTTAATTACAAATACTTGAAATCTTTGGAGATGAAAAGTGCTTTTCTGCAGAACACAAGACGCACACTTAAAGAAATCTCTGATTTCTGAGGATTTTATAATCGAAAATATAGTCATGACTAACCATCAAAACAGATTACAGAGGGTCAGCCAAATAGCTCAGCAGATTAAAGTGCCTGCAAGGGCTGGAGGTTCGACCCCTGGGCCTGCTGTCTGTCTGGGCCCTGCCCCTGGGGCACCCCTGAGACAGCAATGGAGACTGGGCGTGGTGGAGCGCGCCTGTAATCCCAGCTCTTGGGAGGCTGTAAACAGGCAGATCACTAAGAGTCCGATCTAGTAGTGAGACCCTGAACACCCTGAAGACCCTTCCCTAAAATACAGGAAAAAAGAAAAGAACAAAAAGTCACACAGACACACACTTTTGGCCTCCGTGAATTTAGGACACTGTCTTTACAAACACCAAATAATTTTATTTTAAAAATTGTTTGCTGCTGAACATTTTAGATGCACGGATATGTATAAAGAACATACCAGTGAATGTCCCTATGCTTGTGACTCGGCTTCACCAAATACAAATCCAGGGTCAGTGGTATTTCTAGATCCATCACCCAAGTTCTTTCAGCAGACCACTTTAGAACAAACCCTGACCACCATACGAAGCCATCAGTAAATACTCTGGAACGTATCTAAAATAAGAATCTCCTCTCCTTCTTCTGACTTAGAAACACACAGCAGTACAATGAGCACAGCTTAAAAGGCAAAAGCCCTTTTCTGTGTACGGACGGCACCATCAGGGACCCCACTTGAGGAGTGGCCTTCTGTGGAGAGCGCCGGTTCTCCAGGCCTCACGCCGCCTGGCGTCCGCCTCATGGCTCTGTGTGACCTCAGCCCCACACGGTGTGGCATCCTCAGCCTGTGTCCCAGTCTTTCATACCACTGGATGTGGCTCCTGATGCAAGTCCACGGTTGACACAGGGAAAATGGGGACCAGAGTCTGTGGATGGGGTTCCTGCCTCCGATCCTTCATGGAGACGATTCTTGGAAGCATGCTGTGTGTGTCTTGGCCTAGGCGGAGCGGGCCCCATGCGCTTACAGTGGTAGCCTTCCTGAGGCACCATCCCACCTGCTCTGCTTCCCTCCCTGATTCCCTCAGTCCCCCCGTTCTGTTTTCTGAGGTTGCATCTCAAGTCCATGGGGATTACAAATGATAAGACCACAAAATCCAGGTGCACATAACATTGCACACATTGACATCAGCTTAATCCCCCCCCCCGTCTCTCTCTTTCTCTTCCCCTCTCTTTTCTGAGGCAGAGTTTTGTGGTATAGTCTAGGTTGGTTTTACTCACTGTGTAGCCCAGGCCAGCCTCCAGCTCACAGTACTCCTGCCTCAGACTCCTGAGTGCTATGTCTTAATTCTCTTTTAAAATCGTGATAGAACACAGCACACAGTTGTGCTGTAGTGTCTGCCATCCACCTCTAAATCTTGCTCCACCTTGCACAGCTCAGCCTCTGTGTCCATTTAATGGCAACTCACCATTTTCGGTCCTCCAAGCCTCCGCCCATGGCAGAACCATTTGATTGGATTAAGAGACGCTGCTGTCTTAATCCAATTAAGTAATCCAGCTGGATTAGTATCAAACACTACACTTCTGGGAGGTATTTCTAGAGATGACCGATCTGAAAGCCAGCAGAGGAGGGAGGAAGGAGGACAGTGCCTGTGCCTGTGCTAATGAAAGAGGAGGAAGGAGGACAGTGGCTGGGGTGGAAAGAGTCACTGCTGCTTGGGCAGGTGCATTTTTTGCTGCTACATCATGGTGGACTTCGTTCTGGCTTCTTCAGGCCCCCACACGGACTCACAGGACTCCGCGGCGAGCCTCCTGCCCTCACTCTCAGACTGGAGCTGCATTCTGCCTCCTTCTTGGTCTGTACCTTCCAGTTTCTTGGACGGAGCAGCTACGGACCCTCCGGCTCTCAAGTGTGCAGACGTACGTATTCTTTTTCAACTTCTGTATTTTATTCATCCATGTCTGTAGTACATAATGACTGCATTCCTAGTGTGGAGTTACCGCACGCACATGACACACCTAAATTATTTTTGCGTCCCTCCCCTCCCCCCCGCCCCAGCTTTCCACCTCTCGATCGGCTTCCGGTTTGAGAATGATCCATCTCCCTACTTCCTGTCTCTATCTTTCCTTTTGCTTTTTATTCGTAATTTGGTTTTCTCATATAGGAGAAACCATGGGATATTGAAGCTTTTCTGTCTGATTCGTTTCACTTAACGTTACTGCCTCCTGGTGTACCTGTTGTAAGCTGGCTGAATCAACTCCATCTTGTGACAAGCTTTGTAACTTCTGTTTGTAAAACCTTGATTTCTTTTGTGAACTCACACCCATATCTAACTGCAAAATGTGATTTCACGTACAGATAAAAAATGTTTCTCAGCACACTGAGAACTGAGTTAAAGCGTCACCAGATGTCCTTCTGACTACCAGAACAAAAACAATGTTTAAGCCAAATAAGGACATATTCCTGTAGAGTTTGCAAAATATGACCTCGTCTACCAGAACGAAGAGTTAACCCTGGGTCATGACTAACTTTGTAAAACTCCCCGCTCCTGCCCCTACTTTTGTGGTTTTCGGCTTTAAAAACTGTGTGTCACTCCAGCTAGGTGTGCACTTTTGTCAGTTTTCTGGGGAGAATGTTGCCCGCTGAGCTCAGCTAATAAAGTGCTCCAGATTCTTCCTTTGGTTTTGGTGTCTATTGGTTTTGCGACGTGCCACAGTACCCTCAAATGGCTCGAGCTAATCCTTTGCTGTGGCAGAGTAGTACCCTATCGTGCATAAACGCACATTTACTTTTTCCATTTATCTGCTGATAGACACAAAGCCCTTTTCCAAGGTTTAACTTGTGGTTTGTGTGGCTGTAGGCATGAGCATCCTTGTATCCCTGTGATACAATGTCTTTGACTTTTTCTAGAAGATACCTAGAAGGGGAATGGCTGGGTCAGGTGAGATTGCTATCTTGAGTTTTTGAGGAATCTCTCTCTGTCTTGATTTCGCCATTGCTGTACCAGCTTATTCTCCCACCAGTGGTGTAAAAGGGCTCCTTTTTCCCTGCGATCTGATCAGCATTTGTTGTTGGATTCCTTGATGACAACCAACCCTTTTGGAATAAGGTGATCTCTCAGTGCTGTGTTAATTTGCGCTGCTGTAATGGCCAGCAATGCTAAACATTTTTTTTTCATGTATTTATTGATCATTTGTACTTTTTCTTCTGAAAAGTATCTATTTCAGTTGCCCATTTTTGATTGGGTCTTTTGTTTTAGGAGGTCTATGTTTTTAGATATACTCTAGATATTAGTCCTATGTCTAACAAATAGCCGGCAAATTTTTTTTTCCTATTCTGTAGGTGGTTTCTTCACTCTGTTGAGGGTTTCTTTTGTTGGGCAGAAGCTTTAAAATTGACATAATCCCATTTGTTGATTCTTTGTACTGTTTTGTGCACTATTAATCTTCTTTGTCTGTGACACCTATGTCTTTTTTTAAAATGTATTTGGTACAGGGTCTCACTATGCAGCTTGGACTCGTAGCAGTCCTCCTATTTTCAGCCTCCCCAGTGCTGGAATTGCAGACATGAAACACTACACCCAGACTCTTCTCTTTTCCTTCATCCCAGTTAGTTTTTCCTTTTGATCAGTTTCTTTCCCTTTCGCAATACCTATTGTACCTTTCGGATTTTATTTACCCTTTCAGATTCTTGCAATAGAGAGGCAATACAATGTTTGCACAGGAAAATACTTCTATTTGCAAACCAAATTGTTTGTAAACAAGAGTTCTTTAAGTGAGGTATGACTATGTAATGGTTCTACCTATCCAGGAACAGGGGTATCTTTTCACTTTCTGATGTTCTTTTTTTTTTTTTTTTCTTCTGCTCCTTAAATTATTTACACTTTATTTTTTCTTTCTTTTCTTTTTTTGTATTTTTAGGGAAGGGTCTACAAGGTGTTCAGGGTCTCTGCGTATCTTCCCAAGGAATCGGCGCCACCCGGACGCGGTGGCCCTGCACTCCGAGTTCACAGCACCACAGCTCACAGTAGCTTAGCTCGGGAATTGAAATGCATCAGTGAGACGGCGGGGTGGCGCGTGCCTGTGATCCCAGCTCTTGGGAGGCTGTAAACAGGCAGATCACTGTGAGTCCTACCTAGTAGTGAGACTCTGATGTTCTTTTTAATCTCCTTGCTCAGAGTTTTGTAATTTAAATTGCAGAAGTGTTTCACTCTTTTTGTGAGGATAATTCCTAAGTGTTTATTTTGTCTTGATGCTAATGTTAATGGTATTGCTTCCTGATTTATTTTTCAGCTACAGACAGTCATACATATTGACGTTGTTGATCTAGGAAGCCCTATCCATCCAGCCCCTAACAACCACCATTTTAATTTGAATGTATTCTTGATGTTTTGTTTTTATTTTATTTATTTATTTTTATGCATTTAGTAAGGGTCTACAGGATCTCACTACACAGATCAGACTTGTAATAACCCTCTTGTTTTCAGCCTCCCACACCCTGGCATTATAGGTGTGCACCACCACACCCAGTCTCAAGCGCCATCTCAGCACACCCTGGGGGTAGGGCCAGCGCGGCACCCCCGGGATCAAACCTTGGTCCCTGCATCAGCCTAAGCAGGCACTTTAGTCTGCTGGGCTATCTGGCTGGCCATCTACATTCTGTCTTTATTAATTTGGCTACTCTGTGTGCTTCAAATCAGGAAAATCATATAGTATTCATTGTTATGCACTTGGGTTATTTCACTTTGAATTACGTCCTGAGGTTAGAGTTTATGTCAGAAACACTTTTCTTTTTGAGGTTGAATAACATGCTATTGAATGTTTATATTGCTTTAATTCATTGATGGACACTTGGCTTGCTTAATCCCCTCGGCTACTGTGAATAATGCATGATTGTACACATAACTTCTGGAGAGTCTGCTGTTGCTTCTTTTGTGCATGTATGCAGACTATAACTATGGGATCACACAGTAGTGACACTTTACTTTCCCACCAACAGTGTGCAAGGGTTTTGATGTTTCCACATTCTTGATAACATTTGCTATTTTTTTGTTTGATGTTTTTATAGTAGTCATGTTTATGGATCTATCTCTTATTTATTTATTTATTTATTTATTTATTTATTTATTTGGTATAGGTCTCACCATGCAGCAAGGATTCATAGTGATCCTCTTGTCTCAGCCTCTCCAGTGCTGGGATTACAGGTTTTGCCGCCACACCTGGTTTCAGTGGCCCATACTGTGTGCCTGAGGTTCAGTGGCCAGTGTGGCCTGTGGCGCCAGGAACAGAACCCAAGTCCTTGTGCTTGCCAGGCAGGCACTTAGACCATCAAGCTATCTCCCCAGCCCTATGGGTCTATCTTAACTCTTTTCTCATGATAAATTTCATTTGTTCATTCTCTCTCTCTCTCAAATAAGATTGTCTTGTTTTTCCATAACGAGGCTTGTTTTTTCCTGAATAAATGATTATACTGACAATACATGATGGCAAAACTTATGAAAACAAAGTCTTTTGTTTTGGTTCTGAACTAGAGCTTGGAAATATCTGTGTGTATTGGACAGATTTTATGTTTAATGTTTTTTTCTGAATTATACATTTTCCACTGTTGTTCCTGCTGAGGGGCTAGAGCCAGGACTCACCCAGCAGCCTGCGGGTGCTAGCCACCTAGCGGCCCTCCCACCCCAAGCTTGTGGATTGAAAAACCCGTTTCCACTAAATTCAACCTGTGACTTCTTGTAGAGGAAACTGATTTCAGGTTAGGTGAAGAAATGGCACAAAATAAAATGGAAATCTTGTCCTACTTGAAATCAAACCCAGTATCAAAGACTGTTGAGATTATTTTGAAAGAACTCAGGCGCCAACTGGCAGAAGATGAAGTAATTTGTGAATCAGTGAAGATAATAGCTTCAGCAAATTGCAACATATCTCACATATTTAAAGAAGTGAGTTCATAATGGAATGAAGATATGGAAAGAAAAGATACATTAGCCATCACCTTTGGAAAATGCTGAGGGTCCAAGCATTTGTTTAGAACAATTTTAAGGACATCAAAAGAATCAAGCTTTTGTTTTTCTTTGCTAATCATACCTAAAGCAATCGATCACTAATAAGAGGTTGTATTTCTTTACAAAATAGTCTAGTTAATTGGTGAAGAAAATAAGAGTAGAGTGTGGTAGTGGCTCCAGTTCACTCGGAGCTGTGCACTGAGCAGTGTGTGACTAGCGTCCGGGCAGCCAGGCACCGTGTGCTCTGGAGAGCCAGGCGGACCGCAACTCTGGAGTCACCCTGTTAAGGAAGCAAAACTTGAATCACATGAAGCCTGTAGATTTACCTACCAGCTTACAGGAAATGTAGGTCAGGGGAAGCATTTATGTTTTTGCTTAAAATATTTTATATAATTTATCAAAAATAATAGACGTTAAGACTATGGCTAAGTGTGCATTCACTATACAGTGTAAGCCCAGATTTCTCCAGAATTTCACATAAAAGCATCCAAGTGTTTTCCTACTTAAGATTTTTGTCTTAGGAAGGGACTGACATTAATGGCAAAGGAGGCTTTGAAAAGTGTTTGACACAATGGGGGTCTATTATTTCTCTCTTACTTTGCTTTTGGCTTTATGCAGTAAGATGAAAGAAAATTATCAACACTCGGTAGCACTGTGTATTTGATTTTAGCAAACTCAGCTTTGATTTAGATTTTTAAAATATTTTCTTCTCTGAAGAAGAAAAACATGACTCTAATAAGGGAGAGAAAGGACAGTTAAATTAGACTCGAGTGATCACCACTCTGACTACAAAAATAATCCAATTAATTAGTCTTTCTTCTGACCATATGTAGTTTAGATTTTTTTGTTCACTTCCTCTTGACTATCCACATTTTTAAGGCAATATTGAAAATCTGAAGATTTTGAAATGCTAATATAAAAGTTATTTGGTTTACTGGGAAATCAAGACAGCTTTAGAAATTTTCCAGTAATGTGTGGGTTTGATCACTTTAATGACTAATACAGAATTATTTTGTGTGTGTGGACAAGTTGAAAACTACAAGATGACTCACAATGAATCCCCATCTGAAAACTACTTATTGTTCCTCTTACATCAATTCCTAATTCAAATCGGTCATGGAAGTTTCAATGTGCAGTATCAATTAATTCCTTCAACTGTATAATATCATTTACTTACATATATTGAGCAGTTGGAGTGTCTGAGGTCCTGTACTGAGTCATAGGACTATAGTTAAAAAGAAGAACTATAGAGTTGCTCTTCTTGAGAATTCTGGCTTGGTGAGTTTTCTGGAAATGCATATGCCAAGATGAAATTAGCACGTAATGCAAGAATCTGCGTGGAGGAAGACCCACAATGGATGACAGAGAAGAGCTGTGGGAATGGAAGGGCAGTGGCTGTAGCTCTGTTGATGTTATAGGAAGAGAATATGGAGGGAGGGTTGGCTAGCAAGGACTCAATACGACTGAGCCCCCCAAGAAGGTCTCAGCCAGACTAAAGGCGGGTTTCAAGCAAACACTGCTCTTTGGGAGAGCTTCACATTCACCAGGCAACTTATTTGTTTTCGAAACAGAATTAGAGATAGCTCAGGGGTCTAACACACCTGCTTAGGTAAGCTTAGGCAAGCGCAGGGACTGTAGTTCAATCCCCGGCACCACATGTCATGCTAGCCCTGCCTCCAGGGCAGCCTGAGCCAGCCACAAACAAACAAACAAATCAGAATTATAGCTAAAAGTACAGATTGTGGAGCTATAAAATTGGGTTTAAATTCCTATGTGCCTGGCTGTCTTGGATATATGACCCCAGGCAGTTTGCCCAAGGTTTCCTGTATTTCAATGCCCTCTTTTATAAAATGGATTTAGTAATATCTTTTGGGGCAACTCAGAAGTCAGTAATTAATATGTCCAGGTAACTCTGTTCGCTATTATTCTTTTCATATCATGCCAGAACTTTGCAGAATTGACCTATGCTAATGTGTCTTCCCAGCTTCAGGTGGGAAGGATCACAGTACATAGGGCAGAAACTGTGCTATTTTCTTTCCAGAATCTAATGTTTCATGGGAGAAGACCCGCACATTGTAGGTCAGCTTTTATTTCCTACCTGTGCACTTGTGGCTTTCTTTTTCAAGGTAGAAAGTCAATATTTTACTAGGATAATCATGTTGTTGGTCATTTTTAATAACTTTTGCTTGTCATACTGTGCTGGTATATGAGTTATTTTTGAGTTTTGTTTATTTCTTCCTATTAGAATGATCAGTAGCTCCCCGTCTACTATGTATTCTTCGCCTCCCCCCACCCCTTGGCTTTTGTTGTCTGGGCCTCATGTGGAGCAGGCCAGAGTCTCCTTTACAAGTGGCACTAGGCTTTATTTTAGGATTGACACAGTTCTGAGTCAGTTGACAATGAGCCCCAGATCTCTATGAATCAAAGAAATGATAAAGACTTACCCAGGTCAAGAAACCCAAGTTGATTGGCTGGTACTAAAGGCCCAGTCTCTGCGATTCTTGGGCTACATTTGGCAGGACAAACTCCAGCCACCATAAAGAAGCATTTCAGGAATGAGCGCCACAACTCAGCATGGCCTTGCCTTTCAGAATCGTTGTCGTTCAGCAGTGCTGAGCATGCGTTTTTATGACAAACTAGTTCGAGCCTGCTCTCTTCCTCTTCATTGTGTGACCTTCAACCAGTTACTCAATGTCACAAAATTCTTCAAGCTAGCACTTAATATTTTTTCAGATTAGGAATTTGGGCTACTGCTCTCATATTTGGCTCCTCAGGAAAACAACCTGCAATCTGGATGGGAAATCAATGAATTGGACATTTGCAGTAGCATTCAGTTTTTAGCAAGAGAAACCCAGAGGAGAGCGCTGGAAGAATAAAGCCCTGTCTCTTAAATGGCTTCGGACTGGGAGATTGTACTCTCCTTCAGGCAGATCAATTATCCAGATGCTAGAGTTCTGCCACTCGCCCTTCTGCTTGATCCCTTTTCTCTGACTTTTTCATTTCTTTTTCTTTTACTTGCGCTTTTTGAAAAAGTGCATCAATTCTCTTTCCACACCTCAGGCTCGGTGTTCTGCAAGGTCAGTGTAGCTCTTTATGGCTTCGAGAGATATTTTCAATAACATCACAATATTGTTAGTTACTTAATATGTTTTGTGTTTTATTCCCTAGTGGAGTGAACTCCTTTTCAAAAATGTCTTCCCATATCTTATCTTTCATTTTAAAAAAATTATAAAAACAGTGCTCTAGAATATTTGCGTCTCAAAACAAATCTTTGTAAAAATACATTCTTCCAGCTTTATCATGCTATTTTGATTTTGTTGCCAAAACTTTTAAAGCACTTAACACTGTTTATTTTGTGTATTCTTATCTTTCATAGAAGGAACGTTTATTTTGATCTGTTGTTTGAATTAAAAATTAACTTGTTACTTCTCTTTGGATCTGTTCACTGTTCAGTTGACACTCCCCATTCCTCCTCTGGTATTTTATGATAAAAAGAGTGGGTAGAGATTTATAGTCATAGTTTGACTGTTAAGCAGACAGAGGGGGTAAGGAGAAAATTGAGGAGTGGCAGACCCTGGAACATCCAAGGGAAAGTAGAAGTTTGAGCACTTGTTAAGGTAACTAAGTTCCCATGTACAGTTTCCTTTAATCTAGCAATTGCTTTTAGGTGCATGACATCATTTGCTTCTTGTCCACCTGCTCACTGGGCCAAACAATTTGTTTAGGAAAATGCGTGTGCGTTGTAGGAATATGTCCTTTTGAGGAAGCTGTACTTTTCATTATGATCTTCTTTTCCTGGTGAAGCTCTCAAACCAACTCTACAGTAAAGGGATCATTTTCCCTACAGTTTTCTTTCTTCTTTCTTTTCTCTCTCATTCTTTATCTTTTAAGATAGCATGTTGATTAATTCACAAAAGCATTCTGTCCCGTTGGGAAAGATGATTCATAAGAACATCTGGGTAAGGGCCGGCCAAATAGCTCAGTGGATTAAAGCACTTGTAAGCAGGTGCAAGGGGCAAGGGTTTGATCCTTGGGCCCGCCATGCCAGTCCCGCCCCTGGGGCTCACTGAGACGGCAATTGAGACTGGGCATGGTAATACGCGTCTGTAATCCCAGCTTTTGGGAGGTTGTAAACAGGCAGACCACTACTAGTCCGATCTAGTAGTGAGGTTCTTAACACTCTGTAGACCGTTCCCTAAAATACAGGAAAAAAAAAAGACCCAAAAGCAGGTGAACAGACATCCCCAGCCCTTTTGTTGCTAACATGGTAGCTCTCCCAGGGCCCTGATTCAAGGGTTTCATTCTTTTAGCTAGTTGCATGATAGTCCATCGCATTGATACTCCACTTAACCAGTCTCTTCTAGATAGACATCAGGAAGGTTTCTAGCTAATCATTCTTACAAAGTATTTGTCATGAACAACCTCTGCCATTATTCATTTTTTAAGAGAGCTTATTATTCATTTTTTAAGAGGGCACATGTGTCTATATACCAAACTCACAGAAGCAGAAGAGGCGAGGCACGGTACTTGATTTAGTTATATTGATTGATATTGCCGGATGTCACCCATACGATTTTGACAGTTTACATTCCTATTGATGAAAATTTAAAATGTTTCCTTCTTGAAAGACTGACTAACATAGTGACTTAGGAAGCTGTGAGATTTTACCTGTGCTGGTTGTGATATTACACTGTCACTTCAATTTGTATTTCTCTTATTATAATTGATATTGTCTTTCCACATGGCTATGAACCATTTCTATCTTACTTCCTATGAAGTCCATTTATACCCTTTGTCCATTTTCTTGGGCTAGTGGTCTTTAATAGTTTAAATAATTTTAGGAGGATCTTATATATTATTGCAGTTGCTTAATAAGTAAGCTATAAATACTTTTACAAATTTGTTTTTTGGGTTTATTTTGTTTAATCATGTAAAAGTCTTTTCAAACATCAATCAAAATTATCAGTCCCTTATGGCTTCTAAAATCTGAATAATGTTTGGAAGAATTCCTTGAAACACAATTCATAAAGGACTTCTCCTGTCTTGTTTCTTATTTAATTACCTATTTGGAAACGTTCAATTGATTTGGTAGATGGCAACCTTTTAGAAATGAAAGTGAGATACCCATGCCGCTGATCTACAGTGTGATTTGACATAGTGCCTGAGAGTGGTTCCTGTAATTAGACTGAAGACAGAGAGATGGCTCAGTAGAATAAGTGCTTGAAAAAAAGACTGAAAAGAAAAGAAAAAAGAAAAAAAAGACTGAAGAAAGAGAACAGAATTACAACCATTTCAAAGAAGGAAAAAAGTAGTGTTTGTAGATGACATGATTGTATACCTGCCAAACACAAGGGAATAAACTGGAAAAAAAAAACCCTGAAACAATGAGAGATTAAATAAAGTAGTATGGTAACAATTTTATGTATAAAATTCTGTAACTTTCATCTACAAATAACAACTAAGTGAACCATCTAATAAAAGAAGATGTCTCGTATACAGCAGGATAAAGAGTAGAATACCTGGGAATAAACTTACTATGTGTGTGATATTTTCTTATTTTTCCTTTTTTTCATAATTTTATTGATAAACAAATAGCAGTTAGACAATTTCAAATCAAATCGCTAGGACAGTTTCAGTAATTAACACACTGCATACATTCTT
>NDGN011475342.1:0-10132 GCA_002564285.1 Tympanoctomys barrerae
CCTACAAATTTGATTTGAAACTGTCTCATTGCTATTTGTTTATCAATAAAATTATGAGAAAAATAATAAATAAATAAGAAGGAGAACAAGAAATGGATTTGGGGGAGAAAGGGGAAAAGGAATTTAAAAAGAAGAAAGAATTGATCAAAAAAAAAACAAATAGTGATTTTGTAGAAGGGGAGGAGAAGAAAAGTTGGACAGAGGTGAAGGGAAGCAGGACAAAAAAGAATTAAGATGTGCTATATACATGTACAAATCCCTCATGACAAATGTGACTATTATGTACTGCAAACATGTGTCAATAAAAAGAAATAGTTTTTTAAAATTTAAAAAAAGAAATTATAAAACTTAGATAAATAAAAATACATTATTGAGATAAAAAAGAATTAAAAAACAAGAAAAAAACAAACAATGTAACTTACAGCAATACCTATGTTACAGATTTTTAAAAAATAGTGAATTCACAATGGTTGCTATGTTATGTTTTTATCTTAATTTGAACAACAGATTTGATGATGTTTTCCTTTCTTGTTCTCATTAATTCTTAAAAGCACATGTGTTCTTTGTATTGGACCATTTAGCACTACTGGACTTACTGTGTCTTTCTAGGCTATCCTTGAGAATTATTTAGAGTGTTTACTTGGTGTCATAAATTCATTTATGTTCATTTTATCAAGGAAATATTTTCTATCTCTGTCAAATTTGACATTTGATGAGTATCAAATTTGTTTAGCTTCTTTCTCTGATCTTTGGGTCTTCCAAGTACAGAGCCTGTCCCAGACTTGCATGAGACATTTTTGTGGATTTTAGTGCTGTAGTTGGACTTGTGGAGAGCATTGCTATGGGCCCTAAGCCTTTAGCTAAATTTCAGTAGGACACTGACACAGAACCCGGGCCCTCAGTTGGATTCTGTGGGTATCTAGTGTGTGGAAAGATTGTTCCATCTCTATTGCATTTGACTCTACTAGAAAATATTACAAAATAATCCTCCAAATTATGTGTTCTGTACCAAAACTTTTCCTATCTAGACTATTTTGAATATTCTATTTTTGTTCTTATTTGTTAAAGAATACAAAATTGCTTGTTGTTTTTAGGTTATAGCTCATTAACTGATCACTGACCAGAGCACTGTCATCTAGAATTGACATTTGTTTTAATATTTCCTATTATGGTTGTGCATACTTTCAATCATATTTTTAGTCTTCACTATTCTTTGGAATCAATTTATAGAATAATATTCTTTCCTGTGCTAGAAATTGCACTTCTTTTTTAAAAAAATCAACTAAATTATTCATAGTATCTTCTTGAAATCTGCTTGTCATTTGTTCAAGTATAGTCTTTTTCTGATTCTGTATATTTTCTTTAAATTTGGAAAGTAGCATATTGAATCATTTTCCCTCCAATGATACTCTTTCAGAAATTCTCATTATGTGACTTATGAATTCCTTCCTTGTCTCATTTTTATTGGAATTGGGAGTTTTTTCTAGGCCTATGTATCTACATAGGGTGTGTGTGTGTGTGTGTGTGTGTGTGTGTGTGTGTGTGTGTATGTGGTGGGATTTCTTTTATTTCTTTGACTCTGCTTAATTGGTTCCAAAGAGAATACAATATTGTTTACAATTCCCAGGAAATTCAAATCTTAACATTAAGAACAAAGCAACTGCCAGCAACAATTATGACAGATTAGTTACAATGTTTACAAAATTAACAATAATGTGATAAAATATCAACTGGATACAGAAAAAGAACTCTAAAACCACATATGAATTGCTCTTAGGCAGAGCAAAGCAAACCAATGACTATGGAAAAAATATGTATATCCCCTAGATATTGATGTACAATTATTTGGATCACTAATTTCTTCTGGATGAAGGAAGTACTATAAGAGGTGAACTACATCAGTGAACTTAATGTCATTTCCTTCAGGTCCACCCCTCCTGAAGGTTAAACCCAGCAAACCTGGTTCCCACCACAGCATTTTGGCCCCATGATCTACATGCACTACTCCTGAGGTTCTCATGGAATCCCAGGCAATATCTACTTACCGCTCACCTGTCTACATCTGAAGCCGAATGCTGACTAAATGGTTTGTGTGGTAGGGTAATACTTCAGAATTCTAGGGAAACTCTCCTCCAATGTGTTGGTCATATCCACAATATGGTCTTTGGCTATTACTTCTGCTGTCATTACCTAATGGAAGACCAGAAGAAGAGTAGGTTAGGATTTTCTACGTTAGCCAGCCTTCTCCCATACAAAGCACAAGAGGCCTCTGCCAAAAGTTGTACATTTGAGTATGGGGTTTGTTGGTGCTATAACTTCCTATCTCCTGCAGAGGTCACATGAGAACTAGACATGCAACAGTGGCTCTAGTGAGTGCACCATGAGTATATTCTTTTCCTGCTTCTCACACAGGTCATGTGTGTGGTCTGTGTCAATGCTGACAGCAGTGTGGGTCTAAGCACTCAGGTCTCCTCTCTTTCTGCCTCCCATACAACACAATTGATTTTCCTTGCAGTTTGATAAATTTGCAACAAACTAGGAACACTCTAATGTGAAACTCACAATAAAATTCTTTATATGAGCACCTTACAATTCCTCATTTGTCTTTTGTTCTTATTCTCTGGTACTTATGGTGTGAACAAGGAAACCACTTACAAATGAAAGATTTCAATCACACTGGAGGGATTTGGGGTTCGTGCTGCACTGTAGCACATACTTTTTTCAGTTATGTCCTCTGTGTCTACTTATAGAGACCTTCTGTAAATAACAAGAGATCTGACTTCACGCTATTTGTCGATGATTCTGGTTATAATCTCAGGGAAATTTAAGGTCACATCTGAAAATTTAAATGAAAGAATAAAAGTGACACTCCCAAAATAAAAGTTTCACTGCAATAGCTCAACCTACTTTTGATGATATTGATGAAAACTTGATATCAAAGAAAATATCTCCTATTCACTTTGTGTTAACGGATTCACATAAGGAAATTGTGATCACATATTAAATACCTAGAAAAGTTTGTTTACAAGTCACATATTGTGATTAAATGCTATCTGGATTGACCCAAGTTAACAATGAATGATTCTTGTTCCTCAAGATTGAGTGAACTTTGCTTTCTTATTGCATAACATGGTTTTATTTAGGTTAGTTGGGTGTACATAAAATAAACAGAAATATTCAGTTGACAAGTGCTTTTTTAAAAACCCATCAAATATGACTTAAGGTTTCAATTCAATATTCATTACATAGCCTAGATTTGGAAATGATCAGAGGGAATTTTTACTCCAAAATTTTGTGCACAGATGATTTAGTTGTCCATTACATACATGAAAAATTAGGTTGCTTATCTTTTCTCAGGAAAATGTGAAAATATTAGTTCTTTTAAAATGTACATAAATAAACACCTAATTTGCTTTTTTAAATCTGATTTTAGTGGTAGATTTTATAAAATAATCACATTCCAAACAGAGAATTTGTACTGATATAACTGCTTTTCTTTTTCCAATTCCTCTACCATCCCTTCAGCCACTCATCCCCTCATTCACAAAAGGTTTTTTTCTTGTTTTTATTCTTTTCTCATTTCTTTTACTTTTCCATTATTTCCTTTGAGCCTTTCACATCTCTGGTTCTTGGGGGGGTTTTGGAGGTTTTTTTGAGTGGCTTTTTAAATTCATTTTTATGAGAAAATAAAATAGAAATAAAACAGTATCAAAACAGAGTAGTAGGACAGTTATAATAATTAATACATATTGCATATTGTTGTCATAGTGGTTATTCACAGGACAAAATGTAGACATGATATCTTGTCTAAACAATATTAGTACAAACATTTCTTCTAATTGACTAAGAGAACTTAGCTGTATATCTATCCTATTTTGTATATACATATATATTTTTATTCACTACAAAGTGGTCACTTATTTATATCCCCTTTTTTGTTTTGTTTTTCAGAGATGGGTGTTCCATTGCTGTTAGAGAAGCTGTATTTGGAGAACTATTTAAAGGACCTTTTCATTATGAAAGTTCAATTATTGTAGGTACTTGAATTCAGCAAAATAATCCAATATAGTCCAATCATTCAAAATACTAGTGGGTTATCAGCAGAACTGGCAATTGTCAGAAGTTGTTGACTTGAGCCTTTTACAGCTCAGCATATTAATATAACTTTACTTTTTATATATCATGGTAACACTTTTCTGCTAGATGGTTATGACTAAGTTAAAGCAAGAACTATATAACTAAAAATATAGCTTTTAAATCTGAGAAGGCCAGTCAAATCCCCACAGGATTTACCTTAAAACCATGTACATCACCTTGTAGATCTTTTGTCAGTGTTTGCCAGCTGTATGAGTCACAGGATTGTTTGACCAATTTGCTCTCTGTGAATGCCTGAGAGAAATTTTTCTCTCTCGATGACTCTCCTTAGGCACACTGTACATTGTCAATCACTTTCCTCTGTGGCCCTATAATTTCCTTGATCAGAAAATTTGGGACACCACTGAGTTACAGGATGTCACAGCACAGGTTCTCTTATGGCCTATGTCCTCACTGACATTGAAGGGCTAGGCCAAAATATTGGCTATCCTTGTAGCCCCTCTTTTTCTCTAATTCTTGATCTGCAAACTTTAGTTGTTAAACATCCATAAAGGAAGCTTAATGATATTATTACTCTATTGAGCTTGGCATTGCTATCTGTCTAAACATCAAAAACCTTAGACAGTATATTGCACAGCAATTTTCCAACAACCATAGATACTCTAAAGTTTAAATCCCTACATAATGTGAAAAAATTACAAATTTTTACACAGAAATTTAGAAATCAATCCATATAAAACGTTGTAGCAGGACAATCCTGTGACTTTTATTTTCTTGTCTCTTTTTTTCTTTTATTACATATTTTTTCAATCATTTACTTTAAAGAGTATAGCAATAGTTGATATGACATTAGAATCAGTACACGTTAGAAGAACAAAATGATAGATATTTCAAGCATGGTGTTAGTATTACATATTGCTATCCTCAGTATAATTGTTTACTTCCAGGATAGCACGGGACCTGGTAGCTACCTGGAGTCTGTTTGTTGGTTGTTGTGCTAGCATGGAGAGTCAGTGAACAGGAAGAAGTTCCAGTGAAGTGCAGGGCTTGGTCCGTGGCTAGAGTCAGTGAGTCTGTGGGTGGAGGTTGATAGTCAGTGGGTGGGAAGAAGTTCCGAACAACTGGGGAGCTGGCTGCTGTTTTAACACCTAATTTGAAGAAGCCACTATGCAGGGCCAGAGAGATAGCTCAGTAGAATAAGTGATTGCCTGGTAAGTGTAAGGTCCTGAGTTCAATCCCCAGTACTGAAAACAAACAAACAAACAAACAAACAAAACCCACTATGCAATATAACATGTTAAATTCATTCTATTTTGTTTAGTGAAATTGTTTTATTTCTAATCTTTTCTACTATTAATTCGTTTTATTTTATTTTAATTTTTTATTTTATTTTAGGGAAGGGTCTACAGGCTGTTCAGGGTCTCACTGCTAGATCCTACTTGGAGTGATCTACCTGTTTACCGCCTCCCAAGAGCTGAAATTGCAGGCGCAAGCAACCACACCAAGTCTCAATTGCCATCTCAGCGCATCCTGGGGGTGGGGGTGGAGCGGAAGGCCCAGGAATCAAACCCCTGGCACCTGAGCCTGCTTGCAGGTGCTTTAATCCACTGAGCTATTTGGCCAGCCCCTATCAATTTGCATTCTATCCAAAAAGTGAAAATAAATTGTGCATAGATAGCACAAATATTGTTTTGACTTTCCACTAATATGGATATCATTTGATTTCTCTAATGTGTAGTATAACAATGTCCCCATCTTTTGGACCTACTTTTATTTTATTTTTTAATTTAGAAATTTATTGGAAATTTATACACAAGATCCATATAAAAAACAAAAACAAAGCAGTGAAACCAAGACACTATTTCAAAGTCTAGGTCCTTCCAGCTTCCAAATACAAGCACTCTGAACATTATATATCCCAATTGGAAGAATAAGACAAAAATATGAATGGAGCCATGACATTTCATAAAACAGAGCTTTCATATAACTCAAGGATCCATCCATCCTACCTGGGATGACTTACCTGCCTTTACAAGGAGGAGGAGAAGGGGAAGGCAGGGACTGCTGACAAGGGAGGGAGGAGAAAAAAGAAACCCAGGACAGAGTAAAATCCAGTTCCAGTGCTCTGAATCAATGTGTCACACATCTGTATAAGTCTAGTGTCCTGGAAAACAAGCTTTCATTTTAAATTGTATAGTGGGTTCAAAGATTAGAATTCAGGGATTTCTAGAGTACCACCTACTCTGCCTCAGGCCCCAACAAGAGGGGAAAGGGTGAAAACCATTCCCATATTTTGTGGTGGAGCATCTGATCTGACCAGTCTGGAAGCTGCAGCCACTCAATTGTGACACAGGCCCAGGCATGGAAATCTTCTGTGAGCAGGATTGGAGCGAATATATTTCCCACTAGCCTTCTTCCACTTCTGGCTTCTCAATGCATTCTGTAGTGGTACGCACATCATGCACTTGGGGACCAATCACTAAAATGGTGAGAATTGTCACAACCCTGGGTTTTGCATGAAACAGAGGGAACTGAGTCCACAGGTCACTGAGAGACCAGTCTCCAACTCTGTTCATTCCTTGCCTAGAGCAGGAGTCAGCCTTTGCCTTGGCCCATCTGTGTTGGGACCCATCACGTAGCATCCAAAGGATTCTGCTAAGCTTTGGAATAAGAGCACCAGTTCCCAGCACTGATGGGGTTGCTGCTGTAGGATCTGTTACCTAAGAATGGTCAAATATGCAATCAAACCCTGTTGTGCAGAGGTGAATATATATATATACATATATATGTATTATATATGAATGTATTATATATGTGAATATATATATACATATATATGTATTATATATACATATACTATATATATGTATATATAATACATATAATACATATATATGTATTATATATATTATATATATATATATATATATATATATATATATATATNGCCTGTCTTACTCAAAAGCCCTTTTGAGAGTGATGTAGATTCACTTCTAGGGTTACAATAGAAGGACCTAGAGGGAAATTGACACACTCCAGTGGCTAAAGTTTGCTCTGATTCCTTTTGTGCAGTCTCATTATTTATCACAGGTGGGTCAAATAGGGAACAGTGTGGGCTAAATGGTGTAGGGGCCTAAGGTGCACCTTAGCACCAGATCAGGTTCATCAATTTATTCCCCTTCTCACAGGGTTCATTGCCTTAGGGACTAGGAAGAGCCATAAGCCAGTTAAGTAGAGACAATGAGGGATAATTTAGGCAGGATTCTACCTCAATCTCAAGTCAACATGACTACTTATGACAGTCAATGCCCTCATGAGTAAGCCATCTGTAAGGGACACTGCACAAAGGCAGTGATTTTTTAATCTTCCCAAGGTGTTGTCCAGCGTGATCTAAGCAGGTAGTCTACCTTAGGTGCAGGTGATGGACCATTGATCTCAGGAACTGATAAAAGATCCTCCTTTCACTCATTGGGCTCTATGGCTAAGAAACACCTGAAGATCCAGATGGTTGGTATAAGTTTCTAACAATTAATTCCTGGCACATTCTGAGCCAAAACTGCTGTTTAGCAGTAGACTTGAGCCCACCTTAGCCTAGACAATAAGCAAGCCTCAATTGTCACCCTGCCAGTGCTCTTCTGTCACATTAACCTGCACCTGCAGTCGTCAGATCAGGAAAACAGGCAAATCTGTGCCCTTCATAGCTAATTTTGGGACTCTGCCTACAGATTTCAAACAATGATAGATTTCCCCCAGATCTCCTGCTCTCCTGACTGTTCCTGACAGTAGAATAACGGTTTACAGAAGGAGAGGCACTCAAAGCATCTTATTGCTCTACAGACTGGCCTAAGTCTCCAGTGAAGTCAGGATCTGGGATTACTGAGCTCAGCAGAGACACCCTGGATTTTCTGTCTTGCACTGTCAGCTGCCCAGTCCTTACCGGAATGTGACAAGATCCTAAATGAAGCAGTGAACCTGTATAAGTGGATACGCTTGGTTGTGATTCTTTTCCTTCTCTTTCACTTTCTTTCTTACTTCCTTATTTCTTAAGAAAATGTCACTGATTGTACCTTAAGCAGTTCTGGACCTCACTGTATGCGCGTCCAAGATTTTTTTCAAATTCCAGCAATCCTCCCACCTGAGGCTGAGCACTAGAATTACAAGGATGACCTACCAAACCTGGCAGTTATTTTCTGCTTTCTTGATGGAGTTCAAATTGTCACAGGTGCAACTCCACCATGTATTCACAGGTCATGCAGGATAGATTTATTGCATGTTAGCTAACCCACTGGCAAGTCAACCAAATAAATGAAAGAGGCACATTGAGCACATGGATGGGATCTTGTCCAAGTGATATTGTAGAGGTATGTCCACGTTTATCCTGTCCCCAGTTGCCTTAAAATTTATCTACATTGCACAATCCTTATGGGGGCAGAGATACGTCATCATGTGCTCCTGAAGGAGTTCCTGATAACAGCTCAACATTCCTGGATTTTTAAAAGGATGTATCAGTCAACAGAGCAGGGACAGGCTGGTGCAAATAAATAGTTCCCCCTACCTTGGTTCCACAACCAAGCTCTACTTGCCACACCTGCCAGGTCAACAACTGCTCTAAAATCATGGTCCTGGGTCTTCTGCAGCTGGGACTTACACTTCTGTGGGCTTTGAAGACACAAGCTGAGAACTCCACTGATGAAGAATTGTCCAGTCCATCACTGAGCAAGATCGCTGTGCAGCCAAATTTTCAGGATGACAAGGTAGCCTTCTATAAAGATATATAGGGAGTGCTTAGTGCACAGGGACTGTAATAATAGAGGTTTGGGCAAGTGTACTCAATGTTTAAACACTTAGGCAGGCCAAGGGCTGGGCACAAGAAGTAAAAAGATATGTAGTCTTTCTGGGTGGACATTAACATTGAGATTCTGAATGCCACCAGCCATGCAGACAAGTTCAAATGATACCTGAAAGTCCAGAAACAGCTCATTGCACAGGGCCTCTTCTGGTCACTGTACCTCACCTTTTTTCTTAGAACAGACCATATTTAGTCTGTGCCACCCAGAAAACTGTCCATGGGCACCTACAAGGACAGCTTTGGATGTTTTACTCTTGGAAAATCTTTGGCTCTGCCTATGATTCCTCTTTACAGTTCCAAGGAGAATGGAATGTCATGGGATGGGCACAGAACACATTACTGAATGAAAGCATCAGCCAAACAAAGATGTTGAGCACGACCTTTAATCTGAATGATGATCACAGCTACAATGTCACCTCCATCTGGTTCAGGTAAAGTTCCAGGTCCAGGGCTTCAGAGAAGATCAATTGTGTCATCACCAAAAAGTTAACAAAATGAGGAAAGTTGTGCTTTGACTCAGGAATGCTCCAATCCAATCTTGCTCTGTTCCTACCTCTTTCACTCTGACCTTTCCTCTTTTGCCATTTATCCCATTCTCTTGCATACATTCTTCTTTCATCCCATTCAAGAACACATTTGCAGCATAAATGGTCTGTACCATGAAAGTCAACATTACAGCAGTAGGAACAGTGGAACTCATGAGAAACCCCAGAGTTCCTCATCCAGGGCTTGGAAGGGAGCTGCACTTAAACTTCACTCAAATCCAGGGCCTGGCATGTTGCTTTTATTGGCCAGATGTGAACACAGTTGCTACAAGGAGTTCAGGAAAGCCCCCAAGGTAAGAAAGCATTTATAAGTGGGAGGTACCACGGTTGGGATAGAAGAGGAGATTGAGGTGGAAGCACTGGCTCATGGATCTTCAGTTAATTCTGTCTCTGGACACTGGTTGTATTGGAAAAAAAAACATTCTATTGTTGATAGTCAAATGATGGGTGGTAAAGTGGTCACAACCCACTGGCTGCAGGAAAGGAGTAGACTCAGCAGAGAGAGGTCAATTTTTACTTAAAGGCTGGAGCAGTGGTTGACATGAAGCATGTTGGAAGCTCACAGAATTTCATTTCTTTTAAACTAAATACATTTTAATAGAAAACAAAATACAAAATAACTCTTTTCAGAAAACAGAAATAT
>NDGN011475364.1:0-16842 GCA_002564285.1 Tympanoctomys barrerae
GATAATAACAACAAGCTTGTCTTCTGGATGGTTAACAACCTAAGTTTGCAGACCAAAATTAGTCATTTATTTATATTTCAAGGTGCATTCAGGCCAATTCTCCTTGGTGTACAATTCTGTAAGTTTTGACAAATGCAGAGTCATGAGCTACCACCTCAGTTGTGCTACGGCAAGGCTCTAGCCCCCTAGAACAGTTCCTCATTCACATTGGCCCTTGGTGAGGGAGCCCCTACCATCACCCCAAACCCTGATGCCCAATGACCTCTTCCCTGTTCCTTCCATTCTGTGTTCACCAGAATGCCACGTCAGAGAACTTGTATTAAGTGGATGTAATCTCGGCCTGGCTTCTTCACCTAACATGACACATTTAGGGTTCATCCATGTGACTTAAAAAAAAAACCTGCTTCTTAAACATATAAAAATAAAATTCTGGTTGAAATTCAATTCTCCACCAGAATTCCCATTTTGTGGAGCTTCCAGCTTCTCCACAGCCCCTGCCCCTCTCCACACCCGTCAGTCCTGGGGCTGTCCCAGGCTGCTTCTCTCACCACACACAGCCTGCCCAAAGCCCAGTCTCCCAGCCCTGCCCTTAGCACCCACCTGCTCTGGGCCCTTTGTGGGGCCACACACGTGTTCTGAAACACTGTTCTTAATCCAAATGCCCATTGGCCCTGTTAATAAGCATAATACAACCCAGAGAGTACATGTCCTAGGTAAAGACAGGCACTTGATTACAGACTATTTGACACTCTGTAACACACACACACACACACACACACACACACACATGGGCTGAATCCAGGTCTCGATCTGCAGTCTCAGAATCTTCAGTTCTGATCCTCATACTCTACTACACGCTGCACTGATGTGAAAAACAACAGAATACAAAGCCACTGTGTCACTATTATAAAGGTGGCAGAACTCAGGGTGACCACACAGGCCTGATGGAACATGGTAGAATGTGTGAACACTGCCCTAGGTAGGCTTCTGTGAAACATACTTCGAGCAGATACACTGTTGGAGAGGCCAGCTGGCCTTAAGGGACATAGATGTAGTGGGAGGCACTGCAGCTGCTGCATGGTCAAACCCAGGAGGAGGTCTGCAGTGCTTGGAGCCAACCTGCAGCTCTTCTTCTTTGGCCCAGCTGCAGCAGCCAGGGACAACACCTCCCCCAACACTCAACCCTCACCCCTTGCCACCACCAGGTCCTACCACTCTACCTGGGGCCAGGAATGTGGCTGCTGGATCATGCTTGGGCTCTTTCTGAGCCTAAAGTTATACCCCTCACCTCCAGGCCCAGCCCACCAATAATGGCAAAGTAGAGGTACAAAGTCTTGCTATCAACCTTTGGCCTCACAATGGGGAAAAACTGAGGGGTCATCCAGAGCCAGAGCTACCTGGGGTCTTGGCTGAAGCCACGTTGCAACTGCATTGGACTTCAGCTGTTCTCTGCCCACTCCTGTCATCCTGATGGATGCGGGTTCCCAGGGCACTCTGCAGAGCCTCTACATCTGACACTCCTTCTCAGAGTCTGCTTTAAGGAAACCCAACTGGAGGCAGAGTGAACAGACTGTAGATACCCTGGCTGTCAAAGTCAATGTGTAAAATACTCCACTTAAAAAATATATTTTCCCATGTTATCTTATTTTCTCCTGTTAATATCTCAGTGAAGTGTTGTGCTGTGTAAAATTTTACTGTCTAATACTTCATTAAAGGAAAGTCCACATGACTGTCAGTGACAACTCTGACCTAGGCTCCTCCCAGGCATCTATGTCCATACCACTCTGCACACACCTGATCTAGGCTCCTGACTCACCAAGCCCTGCTCTCTTGTTACTACAGAAGCAGAGGCTATGGGCAGGGGACCACAAGATTGGAAGAGAGAGAAGAAAGGAGCTTCCTTGTCCAGTGGTGTACCACACAATTCTGGAGAAGGATGTACATTCCTAGTCATCAGAGAGCATGTCTATTTTCTCCCAAATGTCCAGCAGATGGCAGCCGAGTGTCTTGAGGAAGGGGCCCCTCTTCATCTGTGCGCAGGCATCTCTGCTCTGGTGCGTGTCTGACTCAGGCTGAGTGAGGGTGGATGCAAAAGGCAGCAGATGCTCCCCACCTGGCATGGCCCCCCTGCTAGTAGTACTAACCTGTCCACCCACTAGGTAGCCATCCCCCTTTGGCAGAAGGTTATGCCTGTGCCCTGGAACTCCAAAGGTTCTCAACTAATCAAGAGTTGAAAATGAAGCCAGAATGCTGACATCACCTGAGGGCAGCATCTGATCACTACTTAATATTGCGTGGAGTGGAAACTAGAGGGATGTTCCTCAAGATGTGACCAATTAACAGTATCTCTGAAACGTCCCTAAAATTAAACATTTTTGAAAGTCATAAGCCCTACAAGGACCAAATGAATATAAGAGGAACCAACAGAAAATGTGCTGACAATTTTCTGGAAGTTGGAGCCAGACCTGCCTTGGATTCAAAGTGCCTCCAGAGAGAGGTCTCCACCCTCCTGGAAAATAAACAAACAGCACCCACCTTCTCAAAACCCTGGATGTTCCCAGTACTCAAGCATCAAGCCTTTGATGTGAGAAGGAGGAATGAGGCTAAAAACATGTCAATGGCAAACTTCTATGTCAGGAGCAACTGGCTCCCAGAATCCTCTGTGCTCAGCACTAGACCTACTTGCTGACACAAAGAATAAGAAGAAAGTATGAGGGTCTTGATTCTGTGGCTCACTGACATCCGAGATGTCTCTACAGTCTGCTTTGTCAACATGGTTGTCAGCTGCGACCTTCAACACCTGGGCAAGGTGAAAGGAAGCAAAAGAAGGAAGAAAGAAAATCCCAAGGCTCCTGATCTCAGGAAAACCAAAGCTTTCCCAGTTTGCTTATGACTCTTAGTCATTCTTGAGTTCTGTGGTCACATGATTTACAAAGAAATGGAGACAAATACCAACCACTGGGGAAGGTAGGAAAGGCAGGTAGAAGGAACTGTGGACTAGGTGGAATGAGGGAGTTTCTTGAGAGGTGTGCTAGTTGGGTGGACACCCAGTATCAGAGATGTCTTCTCTTGGACTGGCCAGGTGTCAGTGTGGGCTTCCCTAACCTCCAGTAGGGGTATGCATGCAAAATCCAGAGTTTCAGCACCTCACAGAGGTAGAGAGTAAGAAGTCTCAGTAGACCACCTCTCAAGGAGACTCATCTCTCCTGCCTTTGATGTCCCAGAGAGACTGGGACCAGCCCCTGGCTGGGAGAGTCTGCTGGCCTTTGTTGGGCAACGGTGCACCTCCACCATCCATGATGCCTTCTACCCCAGTGCCTCTAGATTCTGAGACCTGTATATACTTGCCTCTCTATCACTTCCACCTCAGGAATTCACAGAGTAGATAAAACAGAAACACAGAGTTACCACGGCTTCATCCATGTGCCAATTTCAATCCCTCACCTGTATGGGAGTGGATAAGTAAAAGATGGAGGACTCATAATACAGAATGCTCTTTAGATATCAGAAGCAAAGAACTGGCTGCCTACACCACACCACAAATAGAGTTTAAAACCAGACCATTGAAAGAGAAACATAAGAAAAGAATGAAATCTAGAATAATATCCATTTATATAAATGAAAAGTGCATACACACAAATGGCCAATAAATCATGAAAAAGTGCTCAATTTCATTAGTCATCAGGGAAATGCCAATTAAAACCACAATGTGAAACCTCTATACACCCACTCAAGTGACTAAAATAAAAACAACAAAAATACCAAGCGCTAGAGAATGTAGATGAACCATTCACTACTAGTGGAGGGTATACTGGTAGAACCACTTTGGAAAACTGTTTAGTGGTGCCTAATAAAAGCTCACACATGCCCTTGTATGACCCAACAGTTGCATCTTCAGACATGTATGTGCCCTGCATAAACAGGTACTACATTCTCAAAATTCATGCACTAGAGTGTTCGCAGTGTCCTGCTCACAGGAATCCTGAACTAGAAATTGGAAGTGTTCCCCAACCATAAATGGATAAATATGGTTTGGGATATGCATTATGATGGCATTCAGCACAGCAATGGCAGTAAATGAGCTACAACAACAAACACCCATTTGGGTGAATCTTACAATATAAAGCTGATCAGAGGAAGCCAGGCACAAAAGAAGTTGTATTTTATTATTCCATTTTAAATATCAATACCAGAGCAAAGCTAGCAGAGGGAACTCTGTGGTGGTGTAGTAGTCTAGCCCAGGTGGCATGGCCAGCTACAGGAAGAGGGGATGAAGGGGACATCGTGGTGAGGTTCTGCTTTGCTTCCATGTGCTGCTTCTATATATGTGTCCAGCTGGAGAAAGCCAGGAGCACTTAGAAACCTGAACACTTAGAAAATGCATACCTTCTGATACAGAGGTTCACAGAGAGAAAACATCAAATGAAAGCCCTGGGCAGTACAAGCAAAACACATGAGAACAAACAGTAATACTACATATTTTAGAAAAGTATGCATATACTAGAAGACCTTTTTTTCCCCCCAACACTAGAATGAACCCAGGACCTTCACACTGCGCTACACTTCCAGTCTTTTTTAGCTGTAATTTTTTAAAAGTTTAAGACAGGATCTTGCTAAGCCACTACCATGCCCAGGCTGTGCTTGGATTTATGATCCTCTTGCCTCAGCCTTCCAGAGCACTGGGATGATAAACGTGTGCCACCATGCCCAGCTAAATACTTACTTTATCATCTATTAGAGATGGCACTTGTGTGAGGAGGGAAGCAGCGTGGATAGTAGTTAACAGGGGAGAGAAGTAAAGTCATGTAAGAGTCTTACAGGGGTCCTCTTCGATACTGTGCTTAATTCAACTTTGAGCCTAAGGTAGAAGACAAGTGGGATGAAAGAAACACTGGTCTCAACAAACCTCCGATTGCTTTCCAGCCAGTGGCACACTCCTCTTTCACAGCCCAGAGTGTGGCAGGGCTCCCTGTGGGCTGGTGCCATCTCCAGATGCCTGTGCCCTCCCTGCAGGCTACAGCCTCCCTCAGATGCATCCTGTGTTTTCCTCTCGGACTCTTCATGAGCTCACAGATCTGATTGCTTCTTCCCATGGGATCCTGGTCCCACCTCCCATTTCCATTCTGTGCTATCCCTGGATTTGGCCCTCACCCAGCAGTAAGGAGGCATGTGAAAACCCTACCTGTGCTAGGTAGAGAGGGGCATCAGCATCCCATTCCCATCCCCATCACCTGTTCTCCCAGCCTTCTCTCCTGCTGGGCCTGACGTCCATGTGCCCGTGTGAATCTTCATTCCGGACCCTAAGGCCTGTGGCGCAGTGTCTCAGGAAGGGTGGGACCCTGCTGCTCCTTCTCTCTCTTCCTGCCTACTGCCTGCCCGAGCTCTGGGAAAGCGCGTTCACCCTCGAGCTGACTGGGCGGCTCACTCTGGCCACTAGTGGGAGCTGCTGGCCAACCTGAGGCCGGGCAGAGGTTGAAGCCCGAGACGGGTCTGCGGTCCGCGTGTCTGGTCAGCTTGGCGCCTGGCCCCGCTGGGAGCTAGAGGGTCTTGCACCCTGTATTTGCAGTAGACTTTTACCGAGCCCTTATGAAATCATCCCCCTCCCTGCCCACATGAGGCACCTGTGACCCCTGTACCTCCATATCCAAGACCCCGCAACACTTCCCAGCTCTGCCTCAAAATCCCTAAAACAAAGGGAGCAGGTCCTGCATCTTGTCCTCCCAAAGCCAGCACCGCAGTGCCCTCTGAGACTCCAGCGTACATCTGCCTTCCAGGAGTGGTTCTTGCTTCTAAGGAGCCCTGAAAATGTGGGAGAGAAGAAAGTAAAATGCGTTGCAGATGAAGACAGATCACACACGTGTGCTTCTGGGATGGCTCTGGCCAGTGGCCACTGCAAGCCAGGCATGGCCTTGTCCCTTCCCACACCCTCAGGCAAAGGCTGGTGGTCCCGTCTGATTTGGACAGAAGAAGTGGGACCTGGATGCTACCCCGAGGTTCTAGGTGTGGGCTAGAACATACAGAGGAGCCCACGTGTGCAAGGACATCTCTCGGAGTGTGTAACAGGGTCCTTGTGTGGGAGACCAGGGACATGTCAGCGTGACTCTGGGTCTCTGTATGTTCAGATCCACAAGGTTGTACAAGGTGGGGGAAGGTGTGAATGTGCCTGCCTCTGTATGGGTGTTGGTGTGTGTGTTGGTTGTGTACTTGATCTGGGCCTGGGTGTGTGTTGGATTCTGCCAGCACATGTGTGTCCATGTGTCTGTGGATGTATCCACTGTTGTCCAAGTTTTCGTGCAGTCACGGTGTGTGTCCTTAGGACAGTGTGGTTCTATCTGTATATGGAGTGGTGGTGGATATGGGTTTCTGAGTTATGAAGTGTCCCTGGGTTTGTCAAAGTGTCTGTTTTGGTGTCAGCGTGTCAGTGATGTGTCTGTTTGTATCCGTGTGTCCGTACGTGTGTGTGTGTGAAGGAGGTGTATGTCCGTCGCAGTATGGATGTACACATGTGCACAGGTGTCTGTGGTGGGGTCCCGAGTAAAGGAGGAGGGGTGTATGTGTGCGTGAGTGTGCGCGCGTGTGTGCCCCCGGTCAGCCCGGCGCGTGCCTGTCCGTGTCGGCGTGGGTGGCTCTCCGTGGCGACGCGTCCCCAGGCCGGTGTGCGCACGCCGCCGTGCGCCAAGTCAGTGGTCCGTCCGCGTCCGCGTGGGCGCTGTCCATGGCGGGGCGCCCTGTGTAGGCGCGGGGGTGTTCGCCCCGGCGAGGGCCGCGGGCGGAGCGCCACGTGTGGAGCCCGGCTAGTCGCTCTGGGGCGGAGCCAGCCAGGAGCCCCGAGCCCCAGGCCGAGCCCAGGCGGGGCCCGCCCCCGACCCCGCCCCCAGCCCGCGCCCGCCCGCCGAGCCCGGAGCCCAGAGCCCGGAGCCCGAGCCGAGCCGAGCCGGAGCCGAGACGGCCGCGGCGCCGTGCGATGCGGGGATCGCGCCCCCGGGGCTGCTGAGCCTGCGCCCGTGCCCAGAGCTGGTGCCGAGCCGTGTCCGCGCCCATAGCAGCCACCCGCCGGGGGCCAGGCGGGGACCCGCAGGTGAGGAGAGAACACCCCTGCGCCCGGCGGCCCGGCCCGGCCCGAGACCGCCACCCGCAGCCGCCCGACTGTCCTCCCCGAGGGCCGGAACCTCCGGCCCTTTCGCCCCTTTCCCGGCCCGCGTCTGCCGGTCCCATCCCTCCCCCATCGCGCCCAAGAGGCTGAGCCGGAGTAGAAGGGGCGCAGCGCGCTCCGGCCGGCGGGGATTCCCCCTGGAGGGGCGTCTCGGGTAGCTGGCGCCCCCTCCCCTTCCCTTCCGGGTTTCCCTTGCGCTGTCGAGGGCCGGGGGAGGGGCGCTCCCACCCGGGCTTCCCGGCCATCCCTGGCGCAGGCTCCGGCACGGTTTGGAATTGGGACCCGGATTCCTGAGGCGGAGACCCCAAGGTCAGAGTGGCGACAAGGCACGCAGCCAACGTATTTCCAGAGAACTAGTGTGAAGGGGTTGGCTGAGGAGGAGTGGGAATGGGGGACAAGGCCAAGCACCCCTTCTCTGGACGCGAGGGAGCCTCCCGCTAGAGCTGTTGTCTCTGTTGGACGAGATCTCTGTGTGCCTTGACAGGAGAGCTCCGTGCGCTGTAACGCCGAACAGTTCTGTGCGTTTCCTATCCCTGGGCACTGGGACCATGAGGAGATCTAGGTGCCCTTTGAAGCCCTAAGGTGGTCGCGTCTCCTCTAAATGGTTTCTGTGTGCGCAGAAGGCAGAAAGGTCTCTGGGCACTGAGATTCTGGGGGAGTCCTCTGCTTCCTCGCTCTAGCTCAGACCTGGTCAGGCTCACGCCCTGGCTAGAAGGGAAGCTGCTCTTGACCTCTTGTGTTATTTCGCTGTCTTGAGTGGCACTTGGGAGAAGTAGAGGTGCCTTCTCACGTCTTTGCCTGGCCTGATCTGGGAGGCTGGTGGAGCTGGAGCTGTAGGGAATGGTGGTTGGTGGTAGAGGTGGTGGCTGGGAGATGCTGGGGACAAGCCTCTGACCACAAGCCTGCCTGGCTAACACCTGTTGGAGGGCAGCTGTGGCACGACTCGTATTTGAGCCCAGCCTGGGGACTTGGGAGTCAGGATCCTACTGAGGCCTGGGTTGGTTTTCATTCCTCCGTTATCTGCTCACCTCTGGCTGAGACCGCAAGCTCTTCTCCTGGGGACACTAGGCAGTGCCACCCAGCCAGCATACCGCGTGACTTGCAGGAGGCTGGGCAACTTGCAGGAGACTGGGCACCTTGGCCCTCTCCCTAGCCCCCACCAACCCCAGACCTAGATCAACAGAGTCCCTGGCCATACTGACCTCAACTCCTCCCCGTGAGAACTGGGCAGGTGCATGTGAGGGGCAGTGATAGGGAGGACTAAGGGAGAGTGACAGGCAGCCATCACAGGAGACTGAGATCAGAAGGGGATAGCCAGAAAAGGAACAGATTCTTTGTTAGTGGCTGCAATGCTATAAGAGCCTTATCAAACTTTTAACAGAGTTCTGTCACCTCCATGTTGTAAAAGTAAGGAAACTGAGACTCAGGGGGGCATCAAGGACTTATTCAAGGTCACAGAGAAAGTCACTGGATTCAGGGCACCACTCAGGATAGAGGATCTGAGCAGAAAGGGAAGCAGCCTTCAGCCCATGCAACTTGGGCTACCATTGCATTCTCTGTGCTTGGCCTCTGCTCTTCATGGTGAACAGCACACCTCTGGTAGAATTCCAGGGTGGACTCACTTGTCCCGAAGAGTGGGCTTGGGAAAAGGTTGGGAAGCACCAGAGAGCGGGGAGTAGGGAAGCATGAGAGGTTGGGGCCTGTGCCATCCACAGAGAAGGGGCCCATAAACGGAAGCCTTTTTCACGGGAGGCCAGAACCTGCTGATCCTTGAGGAAGTTTTTGGAAGGGTGTGCTGTGGTAAAAGTGCAACCCCAGAGCCCACTCAAAGGAGAGTGATTACCTTTGGCCAGGCAACCAAAGGTATCTTTCTAACCAAAATAACCTGGATTTTGAAAGGTAAATAGGAGTTTTTCAGGGTGCAGTCCAGCCTTCAAACTTGACCTGTACAAGGGCAAGGAGATACGAAACAGCACAGATATAAATTAGGACCTGTTGGGTCCGTGGTGCAAGGGGTAGAAGAATGGAGTGAAAGCCAAGTAAGTGACAGTCATGGGGACCTTGTGAGCTGTGCTCAGGAGTGGGAATTTATCCTCAGTAATGGTATAAAAATAGCTAACATGAACATTGTGTGTTCTGTGGGCTAGGGTACCCTGAGCCCTTTGTGAAGCCCCGCTCCTTGTATCTCCCCTGGCAGCAGGGGACAATAATGACCACTTTGCAGATGTTAAAACTGAGGTCCAGGAGGTGAAGTAGCTGCACACTGTAACACCCACCTGGGTAGCAGAATTTGGCATCAGTGGATCTGCTCTGCACCCTGCCACCTCCTGGGCAGACAGTGAGTAGTGTCAGTAGCCTTTCAGTGGAAGAAAAGGTAATGGACAGGTGACTACAGGTGACAGAACATGAGACATGCCTGTGTTCCCATGAAGGGACCCACAGCCCTGCAATCTCTGACTTTGTGGGCTCGAGGAGCAAGGAACGTGGCCCTGTGGCATTGTGCAGGCAGGAAGGGCAAGTGGAACCCAAAGAACAGAAGGAAGCCAAGAGGTGTTTCAAGGTTCCCCGAAAGCAGCTGCCTGCCTGCAGGGAGTTGGGGGCATGGATCCAGGCAGGAGGCACGCTCAGGAAGGAGATCTGGGCTAGAGACCATCTGGGCTAGAGACCGGAACTTGGAGTCCTCAGCTGCAGCGGTGAAGCAGAGTTCAGAGAGAATGCAGACCTTTGGCTCTCAGTGCTGACAACATCAACCTCACTTGGAAAACTTTCCATAAAAATACCAGTGCCTGCTCCAGCACTAATCCAGTTGGTTCTTGGGTGGAGCTCAGGCACAGTGGCTTTGTGGGAAAGGGGAAGAGAGGGAGGAGAGTTGAGTCAGGAGCCAAAAGCACTTCAACATGAAGGCAGAAGTCTAGGAAGAAGGCTGCAGGAAACAACCAGAGAGGCAGGAGAAAATCAGGAGCTGGAGCTGTCCACATGGCAGAGAGGGGAATGTCCTAGGGCAGGATTAGTCCCTGGTTTTCCTTCTGGGAAGTTTCTGGGTAGATGAGAAAGATGGCTAATTTACAATGAAGGGCCCATTAAATTGAGCAGCCACAGGGTTCTGGCAACCTCCAGGACAAGTTTCCTTCTGCACCCAAGAATATAGTTCCCTGCACCAGTGGACTCTGATGAATGAATGGTTGGGTGGATCAGAGAACGGCCTGGTAGGAATGGGAGCCAGTTTGGAGTGTGGGTTGAAGGTGAGCAGGAGGTGAGGACGTGGAGACAGCATGTGTAGACAGCACTTTCAAAAGGTTTGATGGTTGAAGAGGGAAAATAGAGATAGAGGTGAAAGTCCCTCCACTGAAGCACAGAGGGGGCAGACAAGGAGAAGCAAGGCCCATGGGCCACTGTGGACAGAGCCATAGGGTGGCAGAGGCTGCAGCTACCAACCACACCTTCTGCCAGCTCAAGCTGGCCTGACACAGGTTGGTAGCCAAGTTCAGCCTGGGGTCGTGGGAAGGGCCTGAGGAAGACATTCAATGTCTACTTGATGCCATGGGAGGTTCTAGAAAGTGTCTTAAAACTTACAATAAGCCGGACATGGTGGTGCATCCCTGTAATCCCAGGACTCGGGAAGCTGAGGCAGGAGGATGGTTGTGAGTTCAAGACCAGCCTGGGCCACAAAGTGAGCTCAAGGCCAGCCTGACCTGCATAGTGACCTTGTCTCAAAAAAAAAAGACCTACAATAACTACTGTCATGAAATTCATATATTGCTTGGGAAATACAAAAATACAGACTGGTTATACCATTAAACAAATAGATAACAAAAGATAATGTTCCACAGGGACCAGGGCTGGAAGGGAATAAAACAGGGTGTGATTCAAGATCCAAGGTGATTCTAGACTGGCTGACCAGGGAAGGCCTTGTGAAGGAAGAGATTGGTCTGAGGCCTAAGCAATGGGAAAGAACTGAGTCTGGGGAGATCCAGGAAAGGCTGTTGATGAGGAAGCTGCCAGTGCAAAGGCCCTGAGACAGGCACACATTCAGCATGTGCAGTTAGTTAGAGGCCGAGTGGTGCCCGGCCTCACGCTAACCCCACCTCACAGTGGCCTGGCCCCTCAGCCATGCACGGCTTGCACTGCTCGCATCCGCTGGCAGCGGTTCCTGGCAATGAGACTATTTTTAGACACAACTCTCCTCTCTGTGGGCCCAGAACATACCGTGTCTTTTTAAAATGATCAATATGGAACGGCACTATTTATAGAGACCCCACGTCAACCCCTGAGGCCTGAGACCCCCAGAAAGGGAAGAGAGTCCAAGGCCAGGCTTTATGGGGCCAGGCATCATGGCTGGCGCAACCTCAGGGACATCTGACATAGATTCTTTGAAACTTGTGTCACCTCCTCTACCAGCCTGCACTCACCTCGCTCCTCCACAGTTACAGCTGTGGGCTGGGTCAGGTACCAGACCTCATTTTTCAGAGGGGAACTGCTGTACCCAAACCCAGAAAGGAAACTGACAGGTGCCTGTTGAAGCTACTGTCAGATGGGACAGTTTTTGTCCTGTTCTCACTGTTTTCTCGTATGGATTGGGTAGAGGAGGACAATGAGGCCCCTCTGGGTCTCTCAAGTTCACTGTACCGCACCAGCTGGAAAGCCTTCTGCTTAGGACCAGAATGGGCTTGGAGTTAGGGGCAGCTTCCCTAGAGGGGAATCTCCCAGAGCATCCAGGGAAGGCTGCCTGGAAGAGGAGGGCTTGGGCCCAGCTATGGAGGATGCTTGGAATTTACAGAGATGCAAGGGATGCTGTTGTGTCTCTGGGATTGGAGCCTGCTGTGGAGGATGCTTGGAATTTGGAGAGTGAAGAAGTGCTGTATATCTGGGCCTGGTAGTGTGAGGAAGTGTTTATGCTGTGAGGCCTGACACCTCCCTCCTCTTCAGTTCCTCCTGATTAAATCTCTCAGGGAGGCAGTGGAAAGTCAGTCCCCACCGGTATTCTGGAGGAGAGGGATGGAGCTGCTCCTACACACCTGAGTGTAGGGGCGGGTCCTTTGCCCACTTGGAGGTCCCTCTGTCTTCATCCCATAGGCTGTCACTGCTCTCCTCACCCTCCTGGGATGCTGAGGCAACCCTGGCTACATCATAGGCTCAAGGTCATAGGAGAATGCCCTTGCTTTGTGGGAAGGGATTTGAAGGGTGTGAAACAGCTTTTTGGTGGGCATTGATTCCCCAAAGGTCCAAGGAAAGGAGGTAACCTGACTTCAGGCCCCAAATAGTTCTCAGCCCTCAGAAGCCCCTCCCAGCCCACACCTGGGTCCCACGGGCCGAAGGGTCATACCAGGGGAGGGCCCAGCCAAGCCCACTCTGCTTCCTGTACAGCCCTCAACACCCCAGCCTCCTGAACTTGCAAAAAGAGCCAGAAGGGAGACAGGTGGATTTCCCAAGGAACCCAATCCCTGAGTCTGTCTGGAAGGCCTCAGACCCCTCCCCGGGACCCTCGATGGTGTGGGGGTGCAGGGAGGTTGAGGGCCAGAGATCTGCCTCTACACCAGGCCTAAGTGAAGAAAGCACCGGTGCTTGGCTATGGCTGCGAACGGCAGCAGCCCACCACTGTGCTAGGTCAGATATGGCGCGGCACAGACTGCCAGTTAAATAAGGCGCCAGCTAGTTGCCAACAAAGGTGGAAACCCAGGGAAAGCCACCACTCACTTGCTGAACCTGGGTGCCTATTAGGTATGTAATTGCTGAGCTACCATTTCAGGAACCTCTGGGTGGGGGATGGGAGAGGACGGGAGAAGAGGGGAAGAGAGAAGAGAAAGGAAGGGAAAGAACTGGAGAGAAAGACAGGGAGAGGGAGGGAGGGAGATTGAGAAAGAGAGAGAGAACCTTAAGCTTTCTTTGAGGCCTACCATTCTCAGAGGTAGAAGCACTTTAGGTCCCTTCTGGCCCTCATCTTTTAGGGTCACATTAAGGACTTGTGCCCAGGATCACTTGTATTCACAGTGCAGTGCCCAGGTAACTTAGATGGTGCTCACAAGAAATTATGAGTTAAAACAAATCTCAAAAACATGTTGAGATTGAAGAGCCCATATGTATGAATTAACCTCAGGGACAGAAATCAGAACAGTTGGCTGAAAGGAGCAGAAGGGACTTTCTGGGGTAGGGCAGTGCTTACTGTGTTGAAGCCACAGGCATACAGGGGTGCATTTGCCGCAGTTCACCCACCTCTGCACCTAAACTCTGTGTGTTTACATGTTAAGCACATTAAAGAAAAAAGAGGTGTACATTTGCCTGTACTTTGTCTTAGACACTGTGACATCAATTTAGTGTCTTGGTAGGTTGGATTTCTCCCATTAGATGATAAGGGGCCCCAGAAGGTAGACCTCCCAAGTACCCCTGGGACATGCCCATCTCCTTTGAGGCACATAGTAGGCACCCCACAAATGCTTCTGTCGCCATGGCATCAGTACACAGTTTGCTGCCTGTGAAGGCTTTTTTTCTAGCTCAGGTATCCAGAGAAATGAATAGAAGGAACAGAGCTCCACCACCATGTCACCAGCATCTGCAAGTCTTTGGAGGCCCCTCTCAGTGGTCACTTTCTGGCTCTGATTTTTTGTCTTAAGTGGGTGTAGACACTAGCTCTCGGTCTGGATGGAAGTGACCTGGTGACTCAGTTGTGTCTAACTCTGGGCTGCTGTGGTCTCAGGATCTTCTGGTTTTGGCCCTCCAGAGCCAGGACTCTGTTGGGCTTGGCCTTCTCTGCGATGCTACTCAGCATTAGGGCACTAGGCCTCCCCTGCCCGTGGACCAGTAAAGGGACTCATGAGGAAGACGGGCCTGGAGAAGGGGGGCTGACACCTGGGGTGTTCACTGTTCCATGGGCCTAACAGGGGGACACTGCTGAGTGGCTCATAGGGTGGATGAGTCACTGTGGAATCCCGACCCACTTCCTTACTGTAGGGGAGGGACAGAGAGCCAGAGGGGGGGGGAGGGCACCTTTGGGGAAACTTGCACTGCCAGCTTGTCCTTGGGAAGTGAGCTAAATGGAGCACGGGGTTGCAGGTGCCGACTCTCCCTTCAGCTCCCATCCCTGGGGGGAACCTGGTCTCAGACCCTGGTCTTACCCAAAATCACTGTGGCTGCACTGAAGCGGGTGGGGTTTTCCAAACGGCTGAATTAGCCTCAGCTTCAGCCTAGTGTTGGAATAAATGAGATGCAAATGTATGTAAATGAGGGCATTCCCAGCTTCTGGGGTGGGCGTGTTCGCCTCTGGGCGGAATGGGGGTGATTCTGCAGGATTCCCAAGATTGCTGGAGGCGGGTAGGGGCTGGGGAAGAACAGCCCCTGGGGACTGCTCTGGGAGGGACAGGGTTAAAGCTCCTGCATTCTCAAAGGAGCAGAGCCCGCAGGGAGCGGGTTAGCTGAGGCCCTTGTACAAGGACGTGTCAGTGTGCCTTTGATCAGGGATCAGGGGCCTGAATGCACAGGCCACAGCACCAGCTGGCACCCCTGCAGATCCTTTGTCCCGGTGTCATGCAGGGGAGGGGTGTGCAGGTGATGGCCTGGTGGGCTGGCAGGGGTGTCTGAAGCATGCTGGCGACCTCGTCTCCCCCCCCCACTCTCACCCCAACCTGTGGCTTAAGCTCCACAGCTACCCACCACCTCCCCTAGAGACCAGGAGGGTCCCTCAGGTCTGCCAGGACAGCTCCTCTTCCACCCACCATACTCCTCCTGGACCCCTACCCTGGAGGCCAGCCCAAGGCCTGAGCCCCTCAACAGGTGGCCTTCTATACTTACCAGTTTGGTAGCTAGAACTCTCCACTTTTATGGTACCATTCAACAGAAAAATAATAGAAGCCACAAATGCACATCACGTGTAATTTTAGATGTTTCTAGCAGCTACATTTAAAAAAAGTAAAAAGAAACAGATGAGATTAATTTTAATGTGTTTTTGATCCAGTATATTATCAAGTTAAACATTATGTTTGGCTTTCAATCAATAAAAATTATTAATGAAATAGTTGGCATTCTCATCTCCTTGGAAGCCTTCAGAAGGTGTGGATTCCCAAGAGCCTGTCTCCATCTGAGCTCCAGTGGGTGAGTTGCTGCTGTGTTAGTGCCAGAGCCAGGGAGAAAACTGCTGCGAAATCACTTTTGCCAGGAAAACTGCTGCCCCTGAGCATGCACAGAAAGCAGCCAGGTCTCCCTATGAGACCTTGCCCAATCAAGGGCACCAGCCTCACCTATGCCTTTTAGTCCAGTCAAGTGGCTGCAGGTAAGCCCTGCCCCTGCCTCCAAGGTCTCCTTGCCCTCGGAGACAAAGGCAATGTAGTGCAGTGGTCAGTCCTCAGACAGATTGGGGCTGGCTTGACCGAAAAACATCAGACTTCCCATAGGTGAAAGAATGGTATACCTTCCTAAAACTGTTGCAAGCAGGAAATAAAGTGGAAATAAGGTGACCCTAACGATGACTATAACAGCACTTAGTGCGGTTCTGGGCTCCTAAGCAGCATGTGATGCTGTAGGACAGTCCTTAGTCCCATGCTTACCCCAGCTTAGAGCTGAGGAAACTGGGGTCCCAAAAGGGGACCAGGGTGCCAGAGGGCTTATGGCTGGGCAGTAGGATGCTTAGTATCACATCCATTTGTACACTCATTCCTTCAGTCCTGGGCATCTCCCTGCCCAGGCTCTGCTTTGGGAACTTAGGACGATGCCAAGTGGGGGAGGTATGTGTGGAAGTAAAGTACTTGATCCTGTGCTGGAGCCAGTGTGAGAATTCAGATGTGCCAGGAACACAGACAAGGAAAGAGCCAGGCAGGGAGGGCTGTGTGGAAAGCAGGTCCCCTGAGCTAGGTCTGTTACAAGGTCAGTAATATGCACTGTGGGACCGTGTCCCTGTCAAGGGTGGACAGTGCCACGAGACTGCAGCAATACTGACGAACACCCATCATGTGGTGATGTGTGGCCATAGTAAGGCCACGGTGCAGCTCCTCATTCACGTGTGGGTGGTGGTGCTTGGCATGCACACCTTCTACAGTGCCAACCACATCAAAGCAGAGCACAGCTCTGCGATGCAGCCGCCAGTAGAAAGAGGCAGGAGGATCTTGAGTTCAAACCCAACCTGGACAACATCTCAAAAGTATGGCACATACAGTGATGTATAGTACATAAGACTTGATAAAAAGGTCTGTGTTACCAGTTTACATATTTACTGTGCTACCCTTTTTTTGTTGTTGTTATTTTAGAAAATACCCCTTTAAAAGGCATATTGGAGAACAGTATGCCTGTGATGCTGGCGTCATAAACATATGTTTATCTCTTGACTGTGTCAAGAGGCAGCATTGAATTTTGAGGTGGTTGCTGAGTGAGTGGTTGAGGTTATGCTTAGCATGATGGGTTCAGTCCCCAGCAGCAGGGCCAGAAAAAGCCGAGGCCACATCAGGTGGCTGACTTATGCCATCCAGTCCTGTGTAGGTCTCCTCTGTGGTGGGCATGGCAGCAGGGTTGCCTAAGGGTGCTTGCTGCTAAGGGACACACAGCTGTGATAACCCAATGATAAAATTGCCTGATATTCACTGAATACAAACTGTGTGCCAGGCTTGGAAATGTATCCTCACAATAGGCCAGCAAAATAGTTTCAATTCTTTTTTTTTTCTTTCAGAATTTTATTGATAAACAACAATTAGACAGTTTCAAATCAAATC